>VZTN01016946.1:26744-69818 GCA_013400515.1 Erpornis zantholeuca | reverse complement strand
AAAAAAAAAAAAAAAAAAAAAAAAAAAAGATTTGAGCATTGGGAATTAGAGGATGGAAACCAGATAGACCAGGAAAAGTCAAGGAACTGCTGCTCATGGAATTTCCTATGTAAATATGAGCCATGAGGTGTCCCAGATTTCTATTGGAAGTCTTGCTTTGTCTGAGCAGGGAATGCAGGAATGAGCATCGGATGAGGAATGAGGAGACACCTGAGTTAGGGCTGTAGTGATGGATGAGCTCCAGGAATGTGTGGAAAAGGGGAGCAAAGGCTGGGAAAACTTGGCCACGCTGAAACAAATCCCAGCACAACCTTGCTCCTTCCCATCTCCCAATCCATAAATCTCCAGAGCCATGGATTTGTCTGGAGAGGGAAGGGAGCTGCACTTTATTCCTAGTCCCAGTGCTTTTGATGAGCTGCGGTATTGCCCTTCATACTCCTCCAGTCTCAATAAACCTGGCTAATTAGCATCCTGACCACTCAATTAATTAGGCAGGACACTTAATTATGACAAACTCCATTATCCGCTGGAGCCCGGAGTCCGATGGACATCAGCGTCGGGATATGTTCAGTAACAATTTGATTTGAGAGGGAGTTTATTGACCAGAAAAGATGGATGAGGAGATTAAAATCATCAGGAGAAGCAGCCACGGGCTTGGGTTATAAAGACATCCAGGATCCCAAATGAGTCACTCCATCCTCATTAAGAGCCACGGCAGGAATGGGAAGATTTTGGGAAGGAAGAGGCAGCCAAGCTTTGAGAGGGTCCCAAATAAGGTGTGACATGGAGGGTTTGGTTTTTCTCTCAGCCAGGATCTCAGTCTTTGCCAAAGGAAAAGCCCAGAGTGGAAAAAGGCTTCACCAAGTCCAAGCATCCCTTGGGAAGGCAACTCCTGTTCCCAAAAAACCATTCTGTCCCAAATACCAGAGTCCCAAAAAGGGTCACATGTAATGCTTCCTCTCTAGCAAGGTGACATTTAATGGATGAAGGAAAAGCTGTGGAATCTACCTGGATTTTAGGAAAGCCTTTGATGCATTTCCCGCCATATTCCCACTGGAGAAACATGCTGGAGCATGTCCCAAGAAGAGAATGGGCTGGGAAAGGGTCTGGAGCACCAGGAGAGGCTGAGGGAGCTGGGGTGGAGCTCAGCCTGGAGAAAAGGAGGTTCAGGGGGGACCTTCTGGCTCTGCACAGCTCCCTGACAAGAGGGGGTATCCAGGTGGGATCAGGATCTGCTCCCAGGGAACAAGGGACAAGATGAGAGGAAACAACCTCAAGTTGCACCAAGGGAGGTTAAGGTTAGATATTAGGAGAAAAATTCTTCATGGAAAGGTTGGCCCAGTCCTGGCAGAGGCTGCTCAGGGTAGAGGTGGAGCCACCATTCTTGGAGGGATTTCAAATCCATGTGGATGTGGCACTTGGGGACATGGCTTAGTGGTGGCCTTGGCTGTGCTGAGGAATGGTTGGACTCAATGGTCTTAGAGGGCTTTTCCAACCTACATTATTCCACAATTCTATGATGATTTTCCTCAGAATCAAGAAATGAAGGGAATAAGGCTCCTTCCTTTGAATTCACAGGATGGATTTGCCACCCCCAGGATTAGACCAGAGTCAGTTTCCTGATTTTCCACTCATCTGTGGAAAGAAATAAAATCAATGGCCAAAGCTGGGAGAGCTGGAACCTAAACTGGGTGATATTCCATAGTCAACATGTCCAGGGATAACACCCATGGGAAAAAAAAAATCAAAATAAAACAAAAAACAAACCCAAAACCAAACAAAACAAAAGCAACCCAGAAAATACAACAAAAAGCCCAAGATAACAAAAAACAATACCCCCCAAACAAAACACCTAAATACACAAAGAAACAAACAAAAATATGGAAAAAAGAGGTTACTTGGTGTGGGGAAAGGAAAAGAAGGGATTAACTGGGAAATTCAGCGTTTCCAGCACAGGCTGGTTTTCCCAGTTTCTCCTGGCTCTCGTGGATAAAAAGGTGGAAGGATTCTGCATTTGTGGATCTCCTGCATCTCCCTCTAAACTCTGGAGGTCAAGGTTTTCACTTTAATCAGATGGGCCTTTCAGGCTGAAGAAGACACCACTAAATGCCACTTTCCTGGAAGTCCCATGGGAGAAGGTGGTGATCCCTTCTGTTATGAATGGCTTGATCCTATTTGGAAAAATAAAGGGCATCCATAATTTTTTTCAAAATTACTCTGGACTAAAGGCAGGGCCATCTTTAGTCCTGTCAGAAGCAACAAAGGAGCCTTGGAAAAGGCTGTATCCTTCAGCCTTCCCTGAAAGAGAATCTTCCAGTTATAAAGAGTAATGGAGAAGAGGAGGAATAACCATTAATCCTAAAGAAATCCTATTCCAACACAACACACGCCCAGTTTTGAATGGAGTTTCAGCCATACACAGAGTCCAGATCCACCTTTTCCCATCAACATCACCAAGGGCAAAGATGGAAATAATCGGCATCCAACGCCAGTCTGAATTCCTATTAAATTCCTATTAAATTCCCGGGCCAATGAACAGGTTCCCTATTAATTCCTGTAAATATTGGTGATTCCCACAGAGCCAGCATGGGGATTTGGGAGGGACTGGTCGAATTCCATGCATGGATGGGAAAGCCAGATGTGTTTCCAAAGCAAACATCGTCTGCTGCCTCTCCCCTGAGGAGTGGATGCATTGGGTGGGGAGGCTCCATCCCTGGGAAGTGTTCAAGGCCAAGTTGGATGGGGTCTGGAGAAACCTGATCTTGGACACTTTCCGCTATCCCAGGCTGCTCTGAGCCACATCTAACCTGGTCTTGAACACTTCAAGGAATGAAGAGTTTTGTCTGGCCACCTCAAGACACCCAGACTAGGCAGATGTTTGTCCCAGGTGGAGAGGACACTTGTGAGGTCCAATCCATGCCCAGTCTTTCCAGGAGGTCTCTGAATCATGAAGACCCCATTTCAAGTCCCAGAACTCCTTGTTTCAGTATTTGTTCCCCAAAAAAAAAGAGAACTCCACCACGTGGCTCCAAGGGCACCAGATTTCATTTTCCCATTCTTTATTTCCTATGGATAAGGAAAGCTGGACCAAACAGCTGCTTTAGCTCTTTGAAATGGGGAGAGATGGATGGGCAGAGAGTTGAATCCATACACAGGAGAAAATCCAAGAATTTCATTCCTCTTAACAGCTAATTTCCGGAAATGAATCCTGGGAGAAAACGCTGAACTCGGAGGCAATTCCTCAGTGAGAATGAGGCAGGAATCAGGAGATGGGAGGAGGGCTGCTCTTCTCTCAGGTCTCTCCACAAAGACATCCATTGGTCTTTCGTAACTATGAAATTTATCACTCCAAATTTCCCAGAGAGCAGAGCTTGGGGAGAAGTTTTCTCTTGAAAAATCTCTTAGAGCCAAGAAACAAAAGAAATTTTAACAATATCGAAGCATTTCTCAGTCACATTTCAATTCCACTGAATTTTCGGTGCCTAAATTGCCTTCCTAATTCCAAGAAATTAAAAATAGAAGGAAATCCATTAAAAGAGACATTTTCATTTTGCAGCTGAGAAAAACTCTTGAAATTCATATTGAATTTAAAAAAGTCCAAACTTGGAGCCAACTTGGAGCATTCCTGACATAAACAAATTGCAACCAATTTTTGGGAGCCAATTGCACAATTGGCTCCATCATTTTTTTCCAAGGAGTCAATCTGCTGGAATCCATTAAGAAATGTTCATTTCTATCCCAATCCAATTCCAAGAATATTGATGGACCTGATGTTTTTCTACCTATTCTGCTTTGAGGAGATACATTGATTCCCTGCCTGTCCAAATTTCCTGGCTGTTCTCCCTTCAGCCTCACCTCCCACTGGATGATCCCATGGATTTGGGCAGGCTGGTTGCACCACTACCAAGAGCATCCAGGTTCATGTCTCCACAACTTCATCCCATCTCCAGCTTCATGTGATCAAGGTGTCCCTGTCCATGGAGGGTTGGAACTGGATGAGCCTTAGGGTCCCTTCCAACCCAAACCATTCTGGAATTCTAGGATTATTATAATTATTTTCCCTTCCTTTTCTGTCCAAGTAAACTGCTTTTATCTCAATTCCCCAATTTTACCTTTTTTTTTTTTCCTAATTATCTGCCTATCCCACTGAATTGAGGTGGATTGAGGAAATGACTGTGTGACATTAGTGGGTTACATTATGACATTTCCAAAGACACTTAGGCCAATGGCTTCAAATCCAGGATGGAATGCTTCCCAGTTACCTTCTCCCAGTCAAGGATGCTTCCTACTCACAGATAATCAGGTTATTCCATGCCTTATTTTTCGCTGGAGCACAACTCCTGGTTCTGGCCACAGCCAGAGCTTTCCCATGGAATTCAGGGCTGAACCACAGCAGGGGAACATGGTTTTCCACCAAAGCTCCTTCCAGAGGCTCATTCCTCTTGCCTGCAGAGAAGGACCCAGCGGGAAGGACCTTCAGGATGAGATAGTGGTGAAGGGAGTCTGTGTATTGGCCTATCCCAAGGATATTTAGGTTTTTAGATGAAGACAGAAGTTTGGAGCACAAATCTGATGAGGAGAAGCTGAGGGAGCTGGGAAAAAACCCTGGAGAAAAGGAGGCTCAGGGAGGACCTTCTCGCTCTCCACAACTCCCTGAAAAGAGAGTGGAGCCAGGTGGGGGTTGGGATCTGCTCCTAGGGAACAAGGGATAGGATGAGAGGAAACAGCCTCAAGTTGTGCCATTGCAGGTTTAGGTGGGATATTAGGGAAAATATTTCTCACTGAAAGTCTCTCTAGCCCTGGCACAGGCCAGATGCCATCTCTGGAGGGATTTAAAAGCCATGTGGATGTGGCACTTGGGGACATGGGTCACTGGTGGCCTTGGCTGTGCTGAGGAATGGTTGGACTCAATGATCTTGGAGGGCTTTTCCAACCTAAATAACTTCGTAATTCCAGGACACATCCAAGACAAGAACGTGCTAGTAAGAGATGGGGAAAAGCACTTAACAGCCCGTGCAGAAATCATCCTGGAGCTTGAAAACTGGGAACATGGAGACAATAGGACAGAGAATGCAAATCTGGGACCTGGTAGGAAAGGGAAGGAAAGGGAAAGGCACAAATGGATCCACTGAAGCAAATCTTACAGAGGCAGAAGCAGCAATAATTTGCTCTGCTGACCATTTGGGAGAAGAGAGGGGCCTGTGGGATTGGCATCCCCCCCCCCCAAGTCTCTCTCCTCTCCCTCCCTTGCTCCCAGACAATGGAGTGAATTCAGTTTGCCGAGTTCCATAGGAGGCATCGGGCGTCAGCTCCAATTACTCACCCTCTGCATCATAATTACTGCAAATGGTCCATTAAAGGAAAATTATCATCAATATGATTTTATCAGACAGCGGGGAAATGAATAAAGGAAAGTGCTTATTCTCCCATTGTCCTGTTAATAGAGATGTCTTTGAAATGGAGGATGTGAAGGATTCCACCTCTCCCAGGAATGTGGGATGCAGAGGGGAACACACACAAACAGGCTCCATCTTTTGGGATGGAATCAGAAATTCGGATCGGTGCCTTCATCTGATTATCCAAGCAGTGGATGAGGACCTGGGATTCTTGTGCAAGGTGTCATCTCAGGACACCCTCACAGCACCACCCCTTCTTCCCAAAGGATCCAGTGTCACTTTCAGCTTTAAATTCAGCACCAAAATAATTTTAAGGGAGCTAAAATTCATTTGATGTGGTGGTGTACAGTCAGAGGTTGGATTTGATGATCTTGGAGAGCTTTTCCAGCTTCAATGATTCCATGGTTCTATTAATCCAGCACAAAATACAAACCCAGGTCAGGGCCAGATCATCCTCATCATCCTCACCTTGGTGTAAGGAGGCTTTTCAATGGCCACATCTGGGATCAGCACACCTGGAGAAGATGGGAGCAGTTCCTCACTGTGGAAACATTTTGGCACTCATTATGCTGAAATTAGGTCACAACTGCAGAAAAACATCAGATAATTCCAGCTCTGTGTCAGAAGAGTGATGGGTTTGTGCACTCTTGGACTCTGGGATCCTCAACCTCCACCTTCACAGGTGGGAACTGAGGATTTGCAGGCTGAAAAGCTCAAGTTCCACTTCACAGGTGGGATTTGCTGGTTTGGAGGTTGAGAAGCTCAAGTGTCCCATGGAAGGAGAAAAACGAGTTACCAAGAGATGTCCTGGATGTTCAGATCACCCGAATTAATTCTCCCTGCCCAATTATCTTGTTGGGAAATGTCAGGATTTAAGCCGGGATGGGGATGGAGCCCCCAGTACTGCGGCTGACCTTCTAAACTGTGATCAAAAGACAAAGAGCCATGACAGGAAAGGCAGTGGGGTCCTTCCAGAGTGGAAAACATGGGACACACAGCTAAAATCTTCAGATTTTGAAGCTACTGCAGCAGAGGAATAATTCAAGAAAGGCCAAATCTCTCATTTGGCAGAAGTAAGGATGAAGTTCCATTAAATTCCTTATGGGCTCTGTTGAACCTTCTTCTGGAAGAAAATTTCCAGCTGAACTAGTTCTGGATCCACACAAGCAGATTTTTGAGGAAAAACACACCAAACATCATCCAACTTCTAAATCTTTGTGATTCCTGTGCAAACAGATGGATCCAACCCTACAGCAGGTTTGTTTTCCCACCTATGCTATGGAGATGTGGATAAGAGGTGTTTCGATGGGATTAAATGGGGTGTGTGCAGTGGAGATACCTCTTTCCCAGGGATGCACGACAAGCTGATCCAGTTACCAGAGCTGAGGGAATTTTTTCACTCTTCCTAAGGCAGAAAACTCCATCCAAGTGGACAATTTGCTCCCTCAGCTCCGTGGATGGCACAGATTTAAACTCCTGGATGTGCAGGAGCATAAAAGCACCATTCCAATGGCTGTACCTGTGTGACAATTCCCAAAACAGAAGGGATGAATTCCAGCGTTTAAGTGACTGGGAAAAGGACATGTCTGAGCTCTCCAGCTCCAGGGGAGTGACATCCAGCTGTCGTGACTCCTGGCTCACTGATAAGAAGGAGATAACCCATTTCAGGAGCAGGTGAACAGACCCAAAGATTGGTCACAGCCCCTTCCTCCAAGTTCTATCACCTCCAAATCGTTGAGGTTGGAAAAGACCTCCAAGATCCTTTTTAAAGACCGTTAAGATTATTTTTAAAGACCTCTCAGATCTTTACTAGCTATTTACAGTCTCCTTCTCTCATCTCCCTCTACAAACTTCACAAGAGAAGAGGTGGGACTTGTGATCCCAAGTTATCCCAACACTGCGACATTCCTGTGTGAAAAAGGGGTCAGAACCTCACTGGGACCCACTTGAAAGATGAAGCTGTACTGGTGGGATCACCTCCAGGAGACGTTGTCCATGTCCCTGGAGCTGTTACCAGCCTCATCCCTGACTTCCACCCAAGCAAGAGGAGCCACCACAGGGCAAGTTGGGATCAGCGAAGTGGAGGTTGGGTGGGTGCAGCCCCAGCTGCAGGACCAAGAAGCATCCTCTGCTTAGCTGCCTGACAGATTCCCAGTGAAAAGCAGGAGAAAACCCCACCCTCTCCACGCTGCTGAGGTGACCTGCTGGAACAGGGATGAGTTTTCCCTCCTCCAGCACATGGGTGGTCACACACCACAGCAACACAGAATCTTGTAAGGCTTAGCCAGGTGGACAAACACTTCCCAGGGCATCCAAACCCACTCTCCAATTCTTCAAGAGTCCCCCATCCCAAGAAGTCCCGGGATAGGGCCCACCACAGCAAAGGGAGCTTCCAGCTGGAGCAGGAATCCACCTGCGGGGCCAGGTTTGGTAAAGCTGTGCGGAGCTGCCTCGGTCTCGAGGGTAGGAAATAGTCAGGGAAGGGAGTAAAGAGGATCTGCTGCTCTTCATTTCACAGCTGTAGTGGGATTAGCGGAACGAGGGCGCTGGGGTAAAGCTGCCCCTTTTATCTCATTCAAACATGTTGCTAATTCAGCACAGCACCGCAGCCAGGAGCAGCTCCCGGCCTAATCCACTGTAGCATTCTCACCCAGCGTGAAGAAACGAGAATTTTAATCCGCTCCCCACCCCCTCCCCACCCCATCAGATGCTCCAGCGGGCTCTGCCTGGCCTAACCAGGCATGGGGACCCGCTCCACACCTGGAATTGCTTTTCCTGGACCCTTTGACCAGTTCTCTAGGACCTGGGAGAAGGTGGAGCAGCTCCCATGTCCTGCTCCATGAGATGTCAGTGGTCCCGTGGTGGCCACAGGAACAAAATACCAATAGCATCAAGGGGAAATGAGTCGTGAGGGGATTCAACTGATTGCTTTGGGTTGGTCTAAGGATCTTCTCCCAAACTAAGATGGCAGTGGAGAGGTGATTTTACTGTAGCAAACAGCAAAGCACCATGCAAGGTGACATATTGGCCCAGCCAGGCCTCCAAATCTGGGAATTTAGGAAGAGGACCGACCAGCAGGTGACAGGAGATGGACTGGTTCGATCTCACCACCCTGTGGGTTCTCTCTGAAGTACAACTCTAATTCTGCAGGGGTCAGAACTCCCCTTCCAGGCAACTTCTGCTTCTTGTGCAACAAATGGTGAGATGTTCCTTACTCTGGAAACCGTTCCCAAACCAGCTTTCACCACAAAAATGCTATTTGAGATGCCTCATTGCTGAAAGCCAGACCTCCTGTACTCCCAGACCTTTCATCCGTGCCCTCTCTCCAAGGAAATACTCATCCTCAGCCCCATCCCATGTTTCCACCTGTGAATCTCAAACTGAGGCAGAGTGGCCTGATATGACAAAAGACAAAAATGAGGCAGAAGAGGAGGTTCTGTCTCACACAATTGTCAGGCTCCACCAGTGTGGACCAATAACACATTCCTCAGGTCTCACTGGACGCAGACTTAAGCACAGCTTAGGAAAACTCAGCTAAGTTTGTGCAACACTGAGACAGGAGGATGCCATGGCACCACTGGATCCTTCTTTGCAACCAACATCATCTGCAAGCAAGGCAGTGATGGCAAAGCCTCCAACACTTATGGACCTTGAAGTCACCTTCAACCTATTCAACTTCTGTGGGGAATTATTCCATACCAGTGAAATCCAAATTGTGCTTCTCGTTTCTCCAGCAAAACGTTTTGATATGCCCCCCCAGGTCCACACCAAATGAACCCCTGGGTCTTTCCTGGATGTGTAGGAGTTTTCTCTGGATCCTCCCTGGAGAGACCCAAGCATGGAGCTGTCCGACCTGGATTTAGGGTAGCCTGAAGCAAACAAAACTCATGGAAGAACTTCTTCCCAAGGGACATATTTGCCCAGTTCATCTTCTAGAGGAAGCAGCAGAAGTGATTTCTGGTGGAACAAAACAAAAAAGAGAGAGATAAAACAGACAAGTAGGAAAAATCAGCATCCGCTGAAAGACAAGTTGAGGAAAAACCACCCAGTTTGGGGTTCAGAAAAACTGGGTTTACCCAGAGGACCTAAAGCAGAGTGACAGGACACAACAAGGATCCGCAACAAGGTGCCATGAAAGAAACAGGAATCCTTATCTTGACTTTGGACATTCCTGATTATGCAAAGGGAATTCCCTCCTTTCTCAGAGAATTCTCACAAAACCTCAGAAAACACCTCCAAGGTCTTCCAGTCCAACCTGTGGTCTATCCCCTGTTCCTTGAACACCTCCAGAGATGGTGACTCCACCACCTCCCTGGGCAGCCCATCCCAATGCCTGACAATCCTTCCCATGAATAAATTCTTCCTGATGTCCAACCTTAAGCTCCCTTGGAAGAACTTGATTCTGTTTCCTCTTTTCCTGGCACTAATTGCCTGGGAGAACCTTTGCATCCCTTGGGGACTGATCCAAAGGCTGAGATCTCCCATGGGATAGTGTGGCAGGACGTCCCACCCGATCGACTACAGGACATCCCCCATCCCTCTGAGCACTTTTGTGTTTGAAACTAAAAATCCCAGACTCCCCTTCCCTGATCCCAACCCCCCTGCCTGGTCCAAGGCTCCTCCCTCTCCACAAATTCCCTGAACCTCTTCCAACTGCTCAGCAATAAAAAGTGCATTATTAACACCCCTCTGTCTCCACTGCCTTGCTCTCTCCGACGGGCAATGAAACCTCCCTGAATTATCCTCGGTGTGCCTGAGATTTAATTACATTTAAAGCCAATCAGGAGCCTCTGGAGCTGAATGGCTGTTAAAAGGTTGGAGGGGAGGGGTGGGAGGAAAGGATAGGACAAAGCCCCCCAGAGCTTATGTGCTCACATTCCAGAGGCACCTCCCGCAAAATCACTGGCATCCATCTCTTTTCCGTCCCTCCTGCCATTCCCCCTCCTTCCTGCCCACCTTCCTGAGCTTCCTGGGGAGCGGCCCCGCAGCAAAGTCCCACAGAGAAGTAAGGAGGGAGGTCTGGAAAAAGGGGGGATAAGGCAGAGCAGCCTCCTTGCCTGTTCCCTGCCACCTCCACCCCCGCGTCACTAAGGGATGGCACGTGCCTCGGTTTTAATTAGATGGCGGTAATTGCCTCAGTGCAGAATAACGTTGCTCCCGCTTGTGGGAAGCGAGAGTGGGCTTCAGGCTTGGCTGCCCCCAGGAAGTGGGGGAGGGAGGCTTTCCTTGGATGCTGCTCTGGGTGTGGAGGACCTGGACTGAGTGATGAGATAAATTCATTGTTACTAAAGGACAAGGGCTTAACCCTTGGACCTCCACACCTCGAATGAGCCTGGATGTGTCCAAAAACAGGAGGGGAAATGCTCCACATTTGGGACACGGGCAAGACTGGAATCTGCCCAGGGTCCCCTGGGGCTCTGCTGTGACTCCCCACTGTGTGTCCCCTGAGGGAAAGGGGCTCAGAGCACCCCAAGGAGGAAATCAAAGCCATATTCCCACAAAGTGTCAGCAGACAGGAATGGGAGGATTGTCCCAGGTGCCTCAGCCTGGGTGTTACAACATTCAGCAGAGTCCCCTGGGACAAGACAGAGCATTGCCATGGAGACCAGAGTCTTCCCACACCTTGCCAAAAGAACCTCCAATGTTGAAAAAACAGGGTCTTTGGTGCCCCAGCCTCATCCCTGCTCCCTGGCCTCCCAGTCCTGGTGGGCAATCCCCATCCTGATCCCTGGAGACAACAAGTGGAGCCCTGGAGGGTGACATTTGCTGGCCTGGTGGCATCATCCACTTCCAGAGAGATCACCCTGGCCTCTGCCAGCCCCTGTGTCCTCGACCCACCAGGGTCTGGAGCAGCCAGGTAGAAATGGTGTCAAATCCCGTGCTGACAATTAGGGACGGTGACTGAATATTCCATGCCGTGATCCTGCTTAGTGTTCAAATCCAGAGGAGCCAGTGCACCCCAACACATTCCTGGGTGCGTTTCCTCCCAGGAGACTTCCCTGACAGCAGATTGGAGCTGACTCAGGAGCTGCCCTTTGCCCTGAGCACATGGGGGCTCTCTGAAACAAGTGTTTGGAAAACTCCCACTAAGGCCGGCCACAGTCAAACATTTCCTCTGCTGTTCCAGCAGCTGGGATAAATATTTATGAGGCATGTCAGGGTTGTGTTTCAGGCCACATGCCAAACACAAACCACTTGAGGTTAGCAAGAAACTGCCCCCTTTGGCAAATTATTGGATAAGTGTCCATTACAGGGGCTGACTCCTTCCTCCCAGGCAGCTGGGAGGGGATGCTCTCAGAGACAGGATATTGGATGAGCTCGTGGCATCCCCGCATTCCTTGATGATTGCTCATAAAATCAGCCATCCCTTTATAACAGCCCTCCCTAGTCAATATTTAACTGCAGACTCTAAGGGGCAGAGGCCATGCCCAGCTTCCTGCTGCTTCCAATGCCTCTGGAGCAGGTTGTGGCTTTGGATATTCCTGTCCCAGCCTGGTCAGGATCTCCTCCACCAGCTCCAAAGCCGCCCATGCTGTGGCTGTGGTCACTGCTGACTCACACCAGATGTTAAAGTGATGCTTGATCACAGAATCATGGAATGGGTCAGGTTGGAAGGGACCACAGCAGGATCATCTGGTCCCACCTCCCTGCTCAAGCAGGGCCATCCCAGAGCACTTGGCACAGGATTGTGTCCAGATGGAATATCTCCGGTGAGGGAGACTCCACACCCTCTCTGGTCTCTGTTCTGGGCTTGGTGACTGCAGAGGGAATAAGTTCTGCCTCATGTCCAGGTGGAACTCCCTGGGCATCAGTTCCTGGCCGTTCCTCTTGTGCCATTGCTGGGCCCCATGGAGCAGAGCCTGGTCTGTGCTCTGAGTCCTCGCTGCAGGCAGGGACAGACAGGGATGGGGTCCCCTCTCAGCTGCATCTCCTCTTGAGGCTGAACAGCCCCAGCTCCCTCAGCCTTTCCTGGTAAGAGAGATCCTCCAGTCCCTTCATCATCCTCACTGTCCTCCTCTGGACCTGCTCCAGGAGCATCGTGTCCCTCCTGTCCTGAGGAGCCCAGAACTGGACTCAGCACCCAGATGTTCCTCACCAGGGCTGAGGAGATGCAGAGGGAACACAGCTGGATGACGTGAGGTACTCAATGCCACTGTGGTTTGGGGACATCAGGTGAGGGGACAGCTGTGTGCGCAGGATGACCTGGGACAACATCTCCCACTCCAGATCCTGGTTTGTGCCCTGGATGCAGCCTGGGTCTTCTCAGGACAACCAGAATCCATCAGGATTGGGGCCAGGACTTAGATATCCATTAGGTGAGCTCTAGCAATGACGAGGGGAAGGGAAGGTGGTGAAGTTTAGTCCTTTCTGTCCCTCATGGGAGAACCAAACTGTCTTAGGTAAGGATGAGATGGAATACAGAGTTCATCGGCATTAGGGATGAGGGAATCAGGAGCAAATGAGGAACGAGGAGGACAAACCCAGCTTGTGCTAAGGAGATGGATTTAGACTCAGAAAACTACCATCCAGGTGGAAAGGGGGGCTTAGGGAGACAGATGGAGGAACAAATCCCACCTCGACCTGCCAATCCAGCAGGAGAGGAAAAAGTGGGGAGGGAGATTTCACTGTCAAAATATCCCACAGGAATGAATCCATGGCTGACACCAGCCTTGGTCAGAGCAGGTACAAGGTTCAGGTGTCCTAAAGTGGTCTTGTGGGGACAAAGAGGAAGAGGAGGCACATCCCCAGTTGTGATCCAAGCATGCTGATGGAGCTAAACCTCTGCCACAAGGAATCTGCATGGAAATTCCTCCAAAATTGCTGCATGGTGGTGTTGGAAGGAAACAGAACCAGTGGAATTCCAGGCCTGAAGATCTGCTCTGTTCATACTTTTTCTGCCTGATAAAACCATGGCCCTGGTTGATCTTTCCTATGGATTTAAATGTCTTTCCTTAGCAAAAAGCAGCAGGTCATAAAGTCAGATGTAAATATCCATCCATAAAATTCATTTGCAACAATAACAGAAGTGATGACCTGGCACTTTCCCGTCTCCGCCTGTCAAACCTTCCTGTGCAGCACTGAGAGGATGGATTGGAGATGGTTTGATGGATGTATGGATGGGTGAATGGAAAAACTCTCCAAAAATGGATGGAGACAGGATCGATGGGTTCCCAACGCACCCCGGCTCCTGTCAGTGCATTTCGGTTCTCAGACAGACCTGAAACATTCAGGCTCCCTAAAGCTTTCCTGCTTGGAAGGGGTGGAAAAACACTGGCACAGTCCCAGAGAGGTGGATGCCCCATTCCTGGAAAAATTCAGAGTCAGGCTGGATGGGGCTCTGAGCAACCTGATCTGGCTGAAGATCTTCTCACACTGTGGTTGAACCAGATGGCCTTTAAAGATCCATTGCAACCTAAATTATTCCAGGATTTTAGGATTCTATCCCCATCCTGACATGCAGAGCAACAAGATAGGAGCAGACAAAGCTCAGGGACTGACGTCTCTTGGAATGCAGAAGAATTCCCCTTTCTAAAGGATTCTGCTATAAAATTCCTCTTTCTAACAAACCCTAATTCTAACCCAAAGAGGCTCAATATCCCTGGAAAGGATCTCTGCTTCTCCAGTTCCTCCACTCCCACCGCAGCAACACAAAACCACCACCATGGAAAACCAGGAAGAGAGAGGAGGATACCCAGGCATGGGTGTCCATCCCATCCATGACTAATTGCTCTTTCCTTGGATTCCTACACTAGGCTGATGATGCTGCATCTCACCAGGCCAAGCATCAATTTTCATTTCCCAAATTAAGCTGGACCAGGCTATGGAGGTCTAAAGCTGGATTCATCCTCGGGATAGTCTGGACAGCACATCCATGAATTTGGTGGGGATGGGGTTACAAGCTCTTCCTCTCTGTGCAGAACAGGAATCTCATGGCAATTCCCCCTCGGTGACCTCCTGAGCCTGACTACCACTGGAATAACTACAGAGGGCACAGAGATGGGAAAAAGAGAGGGAGGCAAACGACATGGGTGACAAAGCTCTGGGAATGTTGGAACACATCCCACGTGTCCATAACGAGCCACAGACCAACCATGCTGCACCACAGAAAGTGTTGTGTGATAGAAAAAGGACATCTGTCACCTGATGTGGCCATCCAGGCACTTCCACCTCATTCCCATTTCCTCCTCTTCAAGCCACCAGTTGCCCAAATTAAGTTTGGTTCCAGCCCAGGAGAATTTTTAGCCAGCTTATATTATTCCCAGTTTTTCTGTTGACACCTATCCAATGTGCACCTTGTCCCAAAGTGCTTTGCAGGGATTGGTTCTAGGTATCTATCCCTGGAAATTTCAGCTTTTCCAGCAGCCCAAAGCAACAGAGCAGGTAAAGGCAATAAAAACCATAAACCATAAAAAAAAAACTTCCCAAAGAGAAGTACTGGAGGGGGGATGGTGTCAAATCTATGCGTATCCACATTTTCCTTGCTTTATCCATCAGCTTGGGATGAAGCCACTGATTCCCAGGTGTTATCGCAGCTGATGTTTGTAAAACAGGGATGTTCCTTGGGAAAGATGGGAAGAAGGAAGGACCATGCAGAATAGGGACGTTCTCCCTATTCCCAAAGGGCATGAATCCTTCCAGCACTTCCAAAGCTCCTCTGGCACGGAGCTCCATCCGCTTGTGGCAGTAATAGAGTAAGTGCTCTTCCACGTAGCCTTCCTTTGGTTTTCCAGGATCCAAGAGGACTCTGACACACAGCATTTCTCTCCAGCAGTTATTGATCCCCAGCTCTATAAAAATGATTACACTTGACCCAAGGCTGCACTCGCCTCAGCTGGAGAGCAGGAAGAGCCAGGCACGAGCTGCGGAGAGAGGGAAGGAAATTCCACAGGGTGTTGGAAGGTTTATTCAAAGATAAAAGCCGGAGGTCTCTTCCCTTTGGGCAGGATGGAAATGAGAAAACATTCACCTGATGGAGCCACTCAGTGGTTGTGGGACCACGGGGATTCGAGCTGAGGGTTTAAGGCAGTTTTGGCCAAAGGTGGCACTTTTTAGGCAGCTCAGAAACTTCTAACAATTTGTATAATAATGGAGTTGGACATCATCAGAATTTTTGGGGTTGTCCTGTGCAAGGCCAGGAGCTGGACTCAGTGATCCTTGTGGGACCCTCCCAGCTCAGGATTCTGTGCTATGAATTCAGGATGTGAATGTGGGAGGATGGAGAGGGGGCTGGTGGTGGCCCTGGAAATGCTTCGGGATTGTAGCAATTGCTTCCCACCAGCACTAAAAACCTGGGAAGAACGAGGGAGAAGAAACAGGAATCACCATGGATATCACAGAATCCTTCAGGGTGGAAAAGACCTCTCAGATCACTGAGTCCAATCATGAATCCATAGACGGCAAGGCTGGAATAGCAGCCAGACACCCCAGCCCGGGTGTCCCTCCTTGGGAGGACTCCTTGGGATTGGGAATGTTGAGATCATTGGGACAATGTGGAAGGACAGAGGAGGTGGGAGAAAATGGCAGGAAAGCATGAGCAAGACTCCAATGTGGAATCCATGGAAATGTTGTGAGAGCTGCTATGTCTCTCTCCTCCTCCTTCAAGCTCAGCCTCGGGATGATGATCCTGGTCTCCATCAAACCCTTCTGCAGGACTTTCCTTTGGATAAGAGGTCCATGCACTAAATATTGGAGCCCAGATGAAGGTGCCTCTGGAAAATATGGAACTGGACTTTCTCACGATCAATTCAGTATCCACCGGCCTATCCTTGGAATTGCAGTCCTTTAGCCTAAACTAGTGCAAGGTCTAGATGCAAAGCTTCAAGCCAGGAACTTCCACCAGAAACCAGCAATGAGGAAAGACAAGCCATGGATCAACTTACTGATTCACCACTGGATTTAATCCTGTGGATGGAGATCCACGGAGATCCAGCATGAGACCATGTGCTGTGCCCAAGAACATGGATTTCTCTCTGCTGGAAAAAGTGAGAAGCTTGGCTTGCAAAGCATGGAAGATGCTCCGGCAGTTTGACTATGGATAAAATCTCCAGCACCACTGCTGGCTGGGGCTGTTCCCAAAAAGTCGTTTGGAGCTGTCCCAAGAGGCCACATGGATGGAGGCACTGGGATTTGGGATGAGAGGCAGTTTGGCAGCACCAAAATGAGCTGGACCATGCACTTGGCACCAGGGGTGGGGAACAGTTGATGGGGGCTGGGAATAGAGAAGCAACAGCAGAGATGGATAACTCCCATCCAGGGAAAAATGAAGGGGGAGAGGAGATGGAGGGACCTGGGATTCAGCTGCAAGTGGGTGAGGTACAGAGATGCTGAGTCCCCGCTTTTCTTCTCACCTGCTCCACGTCAACCCTCACAGAAGAATGGAGAGAAGACCTTGGGTGCAACACACCGGTCCCACTGATCCCATCCCAGGCTGCCAGTTTGACTGGGAAAAGGGAGTGGGAATGGACTCTGTGAGGCTCCTCTCTCCCTTAGCTGGCTTCTGCCTGGATACCACCCTGGAGCAGGAAAAAAACCCCTTCAAACAGAAACTAATCCTTTTGCAAAAGGCCCCGAATTACGACCCGAAGAAAGACCCTGGCTCAGAAGTCTGTCCCTTGCCTGGAGCTCCCGAGAAAAAGAGGGAAACAGAGGGATATCACGGAAGCTGATGTTCTGCACTTCTTGGTGCGCTGAGCTGGGGAGGGCTTTGCTTCCAGCACAGGAGGGTTATCAAGGGATTTGCTGCTGTTGCAAAACTTCTGCATGGATTGGGAGGGGGAGGGAAAGGTTTTCCAGCAGTCAGCAGAGCACGATTTAGCATCTGCAGAGGCGAAAATGACCCTTGCGATTCCACTTCCTTCAGGAGACCTGGATTTTAGATTTCCCTGCTGGAGAGAGAGGCTGCTGCTGCTGGGGGTGGGGGGGTGATATGGGAACACAAAAGGCCAGTGAGGGGACAGGGAAAAGTCATTATTCCAGAGGGAATTACAGCCGTAATTAACAGTGTCCCCAGAGAATTCCAGTTTGAGGATGGGATGAGGGAAACACTCGTGAAGAAGGAGCCAAGAGTGATTCATTTGGTGCTTGGTTTAACCCTGATTAAATCTTGAATGGGAAGTCTGGATGACCTTAAAACATGGAAAAGGGAAGGTTTTGGGGTGACCTAATTGCAGCTTTCCAGTACCTGAAGGGTTCTTCAAAAAAGACAGAAAGGAATGTTTTGCAAGGGCCTGGGATGACAGGAAAAGGGGGAATGGCTTCAAACTTAAGAAGTTTAGGTTGGATATCAGGAAAAAACTCCTCAGGAGTGTCAGGGTGTGAGGCATGGGAACAGATTCCTCAGGGAAACTGTGCCTGCCCCATTCCTGGAAGTGCTCAAGGCCAGGTTGGACAGGGCTTGGAGCAACCTGGGATAGTGGAAGCTGTCCCTGCAGGGGGACATGCCAGAGGGGTAGAACAAGATGATCTTTAAGGTCCATTCCAACCCAAATCATTCCATTATTCCATGACTTCTTCAACAATTTAATTGAAGCCAAGAGGGATTGGGGTTTGAAATTAGATGACCTTTAAAGGTCCCTTCCAAACCAAACTATTCCATGATTATGGTTCTACAGAAATTTTGGACTTACCTCATGGAGGAGGGACCTCTTCAGGAATACAGACAGGGAGAAAAACAGAAATGGGATGAGGATAAAAACATTTGGAGTGGCAAGAAACGCCTTGGCCAAGAAACATCAGCACTTCAGGTGGACCCTCTTGAACACAGACAAGTCAGGGACGGTGGAGAGGAAAAGGAGTGAAAGGAGGAACCTTCTGGCCTTGTTTCCAGGGAATTGTAAAGAACAGAATGGGATCCCAGACAGGATTTGTGAGGAGATTGGTGGGATTTTGCAGGGAAACCCAGGCTCTAAATCTAACACAGGGCTGACCTGAGGGAGAATGCTGCTCCAAACCATCTTCCAACCCTGGACATTCTTCCAAGCGATACAAAAACCCTTTTGGTCCTTTCCCAGTGTTGGAGAAGGGAGACGTCCAACCTTCCTGACCTGCTTGGCAGCTCCATCTCGGCCAGGGCCCTCTGGGGTGCAGGGAGCTGTTCTCAAATGTCCCCTGCCCGTCCCCCAGCTGTTCCTCCCCTCCTGAGGGCACCTCACACGGGGACTGCTTGGCTCCCTCACCCCGAGGGCAGCGCCAGGTCCCTGGGGTGCTGTTAGAAGACACCTTGGCTGGCACCCAGGACTGACACCTGATGCATCCCCACCTCCTGCTGGGACCTCAGCCCCCACCCACGGGCTTCCCCCAGGGTTACCAGCAGTCCTGCAGCGGGAGATTCACAGGAGCGTGGAGTTATCCCGCAGGAAGCACCCCAATCACGAGACACTTGCGTTATTCCCATCATTCCTACACCTCCACGATGAAGTCGTGCATGCCCAGGGTGGAGAAGGATGAAGGTTTCAAGGTACAGTTTTACAGCAGGAAATGCGATGGTCTTAAAGGCATTTTCCAGCTTAAACGATTCCACAATGCGTGCTGGGGTGCGGAGCAGCCGGGTGCAGACTTATTTGGCTCAGGAAGGGTTTACGTCATGGAGAGAAGATGCCATGTCTTACCCAGGGGCCTCCCTGCTGGAAGGAGCATCTCCAAATTCCTGGAGGTACAAATTAACCGGCACAGACTGTGCTGGGAAACATAACAAGCTGTGAGCTGCAGGGATCCACTTACACCTCCGGGACCTGGCACAGGGAAGTGTGAGGCTCCGGCAGCGGATCCCTCCTCAGGCAGGGGGACAGAATCTATCCAGGCTCCAAATGAGCACAGCCAGAGGGCCCAACACCAAGCTAAGGTTTCCTTCTGGAGGGATAGGTGGGGCTGGGATCAGTGGAATTTCGCCTGATTGGACCATTCAGCACCAGGGGCAGTGCTGCAGGATCAGAACAATCGCTCATCCGGAGGGGACGGTCGAGTGACACCGAGGGTCACTGCAAAGCTGAGAGAGAGCAAATTAGACCTCAGCACATCCCTTCATCTCCCTGCTTTCCACATAATCCTCATGGAATGGTTTGTGTAGGAGGGGACCTTCAAGATCACCAAGTTCCAAACTACTCCCTTGGGCAGGGACACCTTCCACTGTCCCAGGTTGCTCCAAGCTACATCCAACCTGCACTTGGACACATCCAAGGATGTGGCAGTGGGGCTTTAAATGCTGCCTGTCACTTTCCCAGGCTGTTCCCATCCCACCATCCCTACAAGTGCATGGCTGCACCATCCTGTATCCCACTTCAAGGATGCATGGACAGCCCTTGGATACCCCTATTGCCAGAGCCTTCATACTCCAGTGTTGTTGTGCCAGTCCTGGAGCTCTGCCAGGAGCCACTGTCTCACTTCCAGGGCCTGGGACAACCCAAAAGGTCCTTGGCAAACTGGTACCAACAGCAGCTTTCCTGGCCATTCCCTGTTCCATAGCTACTTCTCCTCTGGGAGCAAGTAGGGATCCTGAGCCAGCCCCTGGCTGCTGCTGGAAGTGTCTGTCTCTGACACTTTGTAGAGTCCAATTGTCTATTTCTCATTATTGAACAATTCCCTTTATTTGGGTCTTTGGGCCTGTCCAGGAAACCCAGTCAATAGGGATCCCAAGGCAACGTGCTGGCTTTGCATCCTCTTCCTCTCCTCCCATTTCCCTGTGCCTGACAGCCTCATTGGCATTCCTGGAGCCGAAAGTTGGGGAGCTGGAGGGGATCTCTGCCTGTTTTGAGTGTTGTGCCAGGAGGAATGTTGCCTTCCCAGGATGGGAACTGCTTCTCCAAGGGTGATTGCCACTCCCTGAGGGCTGTGGAGGGCTGCTGATTCAGGGGGGAAGATGTGCAGGGATAGGGAATGCCCTGGAGCCAGGCTGGGAGAGCTAGGGGTGCTCACCTGGAAAAAAAAAGGCTCCAGGGAGAACAAAAAGCCTCTTCCAGTGCCTAAAGGGGCTCCAGGAGAGCTGGAAAAGGACTTCAGACAAGGGCCTGGAGCGACAGCACAAGGCGGAATGGCTTCCCACTGCCAGAGGGCAGGGATAGGTGGGATATTGGGAAGAAATTCTTCCTTATGAGGGTGGTGAGGTTCTGGAATAGAATTCCCAGAGAAGCCGTGGCTGCCGCATTCCTGGGAGTGTCCAAGGCCAGGTTGGATGGGGCTTAGAACAACTTGGTCCCCCTGCAAGAACAGGGATATCTTCACCCAGATCAGGTTGTTCGGAGTTAAACCCCCCCACCCCAAATTCCTGGAGACAGAATGTTCTGGCTTGGGCCCAATGGAAGAGAGCAGGGGATGGAATTCCACTGCCCAGGAACGTTCTCTCCTGCTGTTGGAATCATCTCTCTGGATGCAGCCAACAGCAGCCACTGAGGGGATAAAGCAGGCAAAACCCTGCCCTCGTGTCTTGTTTGCAAAGGTACATGATCCCTGCTGTTATTCCCATTCCCAGCCAGTTCATCCCACTTTACCGAGCCCATCTGGAGCTGGACAGTGTGGAGATGGAATTTGGGATGTCCTTAGAGTGTGGGGTTTTTCATCCCAAAATGACACTGGCATTGAGTGCCCTGGATTGTTCATCCTTCACCTTCTGGAGCTGAGGAGGATGCAGTTTCCATCGGCCACCTTCCTCGGGAGAAGAGAAAGGAAGGATCATGCCCAGGTAAAGCCACAGGAAACTGGGAACACTCAGCACAAGACACACTGGGACACCAGGAGCCCTGATGGCACCGCCGGCTTTTCTGGGACATTTCCACCTTGTGAGGCTGCAGGGAAATGATGGAAATCTTGCTAGGAGTGACCCCTAAAGGCTGCGAGGCTGAAGAAACCCAAAGAGAGGGATTTTCCCAGGAAAACAAGAATGTGCTTGAGCAGAGGGAGGAGACTGGAGACGGCTCCTGGTTTTCTGTACGTGGCTGTGGCCCTACAGGGATTCATGTGTGCGCGGAATTCAAGGGGATGCAGGACGAGGATGAAGTTTCCTGGGACAGGGCTGGCTCTGATATGTTTTTAGAGGATGCTGCTGCTTCTCATGTGTCAGAGCCCTGTCCTTTCCCTGAACAGGATGTTCAGAGCCAGCACCAGTGGCAAACAAGGCAGAATTCCATCAGATGTGACCTTTAAGTCACCTCCAAGTCTGCTCCTATGCAAAACTGATTCTCAGGGATCTGGGATCACCCCGTGTTGCCACCACAGCTGAAGAGTGAAGGAGCAGGATCCGCTCTCGGAGAGGTTGCACCTCGATTCTAAACGGGGAAACCTAAATGCCCCAACCCAGGGATGTTTTTAAACCTCCTCACGGCTCAGGGTAACCTGAGAGGCAGCAAAATTAAAATCACTCATCAAGGATGCTGGCGGGGGGAGATTAATGAACCTCAAACATGACATGTGCTCCCAAAACTGTGAAGCGAGGAACTCATCGCCTGGAGGCCCCAGCTGGGAGAGTCCCGGGAATAAACAAAGCTAAGGAGCACAGCCAGCCCCAGAGTGCTTCCCATTCCTGCTCTGGGGGAAGTTTGCTCTTCATTTGGTCCTCTAATTGTTCCTCACATTTTCCTGTTCCTCTCTGGGCAGGACTTTTTATCCAGAGTTGATTTTGGCTCTATTCCATAAAGTCCCTGTTCCCCCCATCCCTTCCTGATTCATTTGGCTCACTGGCACACAGAGAATTGTTTTGAGTCCCTGATGGAAGGAGTAAGATTTGTTGCAAAATCTGAGTTTACCAGGACATGGAACCCCAAAACTCCCCGCAATATTCACTGATTCATACAAGGATTCGGGGAGAAATGGGGAAAGTGGAGCAAAAAGGGAAGAGAAAATTCCATTTGGAGAGGTACCTGCCCTGAAGAGGGAAAACCAGGTGCTCTGTGGGGCAGGAAGCCACAAGGATGGGCACATTTAAATTCCAGATGCAGATTCCACACTGCCCTCCACCCAAATTTATGAGGATTAACCCTCCTGATAAGAAAAATCCCACTTAAAAATCTCGGCTTGGGCTCAGTTCTTCCTGAAGGATCGTTCTCCCAGGGTCTCCATCCACCAGAGATCATGGCTGGGAGTGCCATGGCTGTGCCACAGGGTGCCAGGACCTCGGCACACCGGGAGAGCCCCACACAGGAGGGAAGATCGTGTGGATGTTCAGGCTTTCCCAGCAAGGCACGGAACCAGATTCAGAGCTATTCTGGGTGTCTCATTTTCTCTCCCGTGCTCCGTTGATCAGTTTTCCTTTGGCTCTTTCCCAAAAAACACAGCCCTCCTCTTGACAGGCTGGAGTTGTTCTTCCCCTCCCAAGGTCATCCAATCTCCAAACCATCCCTTCTGTGAGTGACAGGAAGCTCTGAGCACCCACCACCCACGTCAGCATTCCCTGGAGCCAGAGGTGCCTCCACCCCTGAGCGTAGGGAAGGGAAAAGTGGCCACCAAAATAAGAAGGAATCTTGGAAATGTTGGAAAGAAAAGCAGGAGCAGTTGAGGAACACCCAAATCTTGCCAAATTTGGTGAGATCCCACCTGGAATCCAGCTCTGGGGTCCCAGCACAGGAAGGACATGGAGCTGTGGGATTGAGTCCAGAGGAGGCACCAAGAAGATCAGAGGGATGGAGAACCTCTGGAAAGGCTGTGAAAATTGGGAATGCTCAGCCTGGAAAAGAGAATGGGCTCCAGGAGAGCTGGAGAAAGTCTTTGGATGAGGGACTGGAGTGACAGCACAAGGGGGAATGGCTTCCCACTGCCAGAGGGCAGGAATAGGTGGGATATTGGGAAGAAATTCTCCCTTATGAGGGCGGTGAGGTTCTGGAATAGAATGCCCCAGAGAACTGTGGCTGCTGCATCCCTGAGAGTGTGCAAGGCCTTCATTCTCCTCATGTTTATCCACCCCTTCCAAGAGGAATTAGAGAATGCCACCAAAATTCATGGTTAGATTGGATTTGCCTACAGCGGTTCCATGAACAAGGTGAGTGCCCACAAATCCTTTGGGATGCTGCTTTGCAGGGATGTCTTCTCCTCTTTGGAGCTATCATGCTTGTCCTTCCACCTGCTTGACAAATATCCTTTCTTCCCAATATCCCATCTAACCCTATTCTCTATCAGTGGGAAGCCATTCCCCCTTGTCCTGTCACTCCAAATCCTTGTAAATAGTCTTTTTCCATCTTTTTTCATTTTTTTTTTTTGTCGACTCCTTCAGGTCCTAGAAGGTCACAATTAGGTCACCCCAAAGCTTCTTTCTTTCAGGCTGAGCATTCCCAATTCTCAGCCTTTCCAGAGGTTCTCCATCCCTCCAATCATCCTGATGCCTCCTCTGGGCTCAGTCCCACAGCTCCACATCCTTTCTATGCTGGGACACCAGAGCTGGATGCCACATTCCAGGTGGGATCTCACCAAAGCAGAACAGAAGGGCAGAATCCCTATCCACTTTCTCAAATTCCCAGGGATCAGGCCACCATGATCTTCCTGCCTGGGTGGGCAGTGGGTAAAGGCAAAGACAAAATTTCTTCTTTGCATGGGATGATCTTCCAGATTTTTGCTTTCTCCTGGCCATCCAGACAAGATTCTTTGCACCTCAAGGACCAGTGGGAAGGCTTGGAGCATCCTGGAGGGCACTCAGCTCTTTTAGAGACTCCAACAAAACTGTCTGGTCTAGGAGACAAATCCAGATCCATTCAAGGCCTGGTTGGATGGAGCTTGGAGAAACCTGGGATAGCAGGAGGTCTCCTTGCCCAGGGCAGGAGATTGGAATTGGATGATCTTTAAGGTCCTTTCCAACTCAAACTATTTCAGGATTTTAGGTGTTCCAGAACTTGGAACTCCCAGCTAACCAGCCAGGAGTCCACAATCTGCTGGAAATGGGCAGAACTTGGGGTTTCTTCTCCAGAACAGGGGTGGGAGATTCCAGCTCCAGCTAAACGGGATTGGGAAGATTCATCCAGGCAGGCTGGGTGGGTAATCACCTCTTCCCAAAGCATCCATGAGAAAGGACCTGGCCAAAAACATCCAGAGGGAGCCCAGCAGCTGCATCCCACCATCCCACACCCCCACCCCTGCATTTATTTCACCTTCCATGGCAGCAGTGGTGCCTCTTTCTGTGTGTGGCCAAGAAATCCTACTTAGGGTTGATGGACAATTTGTTCAGGAGCCAGAGCCGGGAGGGAGGCCCAGGCAATTTGAGGATTAAACTTGGATTTATTGTTAGGAAGCAGAGCCAGAGTTGGTGTTTCTACAGAGGGTTTACCTGCTGCAACATCTCTACCATGTGTCCAGGGTGAGCCTGGCTGGGCAAAATCTCTTCCAGGTGGGATTATTCCATTTTTGCTGGTCTTGCAGCATGACCTGGCTGCAAGGTCCCGGCTACTGGATTCCTCTCTGGTAGGGAATATTGCTTTAGGCTTTGGAGAAACTGAGGATTAGGAAATCATCCCATGGAGGAGCAGGTAGAGATGTTGGGGATTGCAAGGAATAGGGTAAGGATACAAAGGAATGAGGAAAACCACCCCACTGAGGCACAAGCTTGAGACCAGACCTTGCTGGTAAACTGAGCCCTGGGCTTGACCAACAGTTTAAACCTAAAGGTTTATCAGCATTTAAATTTAATTGACAGCTTAAGTGAAAGAATTTAATAAAAGTTTCCTATAAAATTTACAACAGTGGCCCACAAATCCAAAGTACTGAAGGATTTACGAGAGGAACATTCAGAGTACCCTCAGCTCTAGGACGACAGGAAGAGAGAGCGGGGGGAGACGTTGCACAGGTGATAATGATTTAAAAAGTGTGGTTTTGTCACCATAAATGTGAAGTCATGATTTTTAGGGGGTGGGATCACACTTGGAAAAATGCAAATCGTCCCTGGGGCAGCATTGCACGAGTGGGGCTAAGGATGCAGAAACATCAGGGAGTGGAAATGTCTTTTATTAAAACATTATCAAAAAAGCCCCAAAAATCAGTGTTCAGGTGCACCAACCTCCCCTCATTCCCACCCACCATGGATGAAAAGCCCTTCTGTGCAGGATTAATTTAATAGAATCAAAACTGTGGATCTTCCCCAGGAAAGCGTTCCAGCTGGATGAACATCGTCCAGGGCTCTTCTTCACTTCCAATCACCTGGAGCTGGGAAGTTGCTCCATGACTTTCTCCGCTGGCCTTGAGCTGGTCTGGGTGACATTCCAAGGTCTGGCATGGAAGCAGAGGAATGTTTTCAGGGAAACAACCTCTTGGACATGATTGTCAGAGGTGACAGAGTCTGGGAGAGCCCAGAGCTTGTGCTGTGACATTGAAAAGGGGCTTGGCTTGGTCACCTCAGGAATTACCTGCTTTTGCCTGGTTAAAATCCCACTCATCCCATTTTTTCAGAGAGGCTGGAGCTGGATTTACACCAGGAGACGCAGAATACAGCTTTTCACATCCAACAACTTTCCAACAAACAATTTTCCAACAGGACCTCAAAAAGGGAGGATGGAGAGCATGGCAACCACCATCCCAACGTGGGATCATGGCATCATGGGAGGAATTTGGGAAAGAGTAAAGGGATAAGCTCAGCAAAGGGACAGATAAGGACGGATCAGAGAGACCCCACAGCCAGGTGATGGATAACCAGTCGGCAGCCAGACTCAATCCTGGAAGTCTGTGCAGCAAAAGGAATGTGTCAGGGAGATGAACAAACAAATGGAAGCTGCCTGGTGGAGGTGGATGGATGAGTGATGGATCCATGGCATTGGATGGATTCCACACACAGGAGCAGGGATGTGTTTAATCCCTTTCCCGCTCTCTGAGTCACTTCCCTTCAATTCCCCTGGAACCCCTTTAAAATCATTTCCAGAACCCGCTCCATAAACATTCCAGGGGGGGTTCAGGAGGTGAGGAGTTTGTTACCAACAGGAAAATGCTCCTTAAACAAACCAGGCTCCTTTTAGTGGGGCTTCAAACACTCACACACAAACCTCCAAAACCAAACTGAAACCTGGTGGAAAAAAAAAAAATCAAAAATAAAAAGAAGAATTAAAAAAAAAAAAAGGAAAAAAAAAGCCCCATATTTTCGAGTCAGCTGAGAAGTGACAAAGTAATTTGCTCCTGGCAGTCTATCCCGGCAGCCTAATTCCCAGTGACACCATTCAGCTGCTGACTACACGAACTGTCAGACTCAATTAGCCGGGAGCCAGCGGTGCAAAGTGTTTACGGGTGCGAAAATTCCCTCCACACGCTGCGCGCAAGTGGGAGAAAAATCACTTTGAGGGAAAGGGGGGAAATTCAAGTGGCTGCTTCCACGGGAATGGCCACCTCTGGGGTGCCCTGACACTGCTGTAAGGACGGGAGGATGGTGAGAGGGGAAGAGGGAAGAATTCAGGGAGCTTGGGGGTGTCATCGATGCCTGGAATTCCTCAAAGGTCCCCAGAGCTCCCTGGGGCTCTGGATATCTCCTTCCCTGCAACAACGGTTTGGAAAACCAAGGAATGGGCACACGCAGCTCCGTGGATGGCATGAATTTCCCTCAGGATGATTAGGAGAGGGATAATCCATCTTTCCTGCCATCACGACCATGGAGACACACAGACACCGTTCCCAGGACACCGCCAATGCCCTTCACATCTCACAAGGGGAGCACGGAGAAGAAACCTGGGCAGGGGGATGAGAGAAGTGCAATTCCCCAAAGTCAGAATCCAAAATCAGGAGCAGTGGGAAACAGGAAAAGGGATCCCAGAGTATGTCTGGATGAGGAAAGCATTGTTGTGATTGTATGGAAATGGTTCCTCAGCCCAAAAAGCAGAGGAGCATCAAGAAGCCTCCAACATCAGAAAGCTGTAGAGCTGCTGGAGAGAGTCCAGAGGCCACAGAGATGTTCCAAGGACTGGAGCTCCTCTGCTCTGGAGCCAGGCTGGGAGAGCTGTGAATGTCCAGCCTGGAAAACAGAAGGATCTGAGGAGAGCTCAGAGCCCCTTCCAGTGCCTAAAGGGGCTCCAGGAGAGCTGGAGAGGAACTATGGAGAAGGGATGGAGGGACGGGAGAAAGGGGAATTGCTTCCCACTGCCAGAATGCAGGGATAGAGGGGATATTGGGAAGAAATTCTTTGCTGTCCAGATAGGGAGCCCCCTGGCACAGGTTTCCCAGAGAAGCTGTGGCTGCCCCATCCCAAGGCCAGGTTGGACAGGGCTTGGAGGAACCTGGGATAGTGGGAGGTGTCCCCCATGGCAGGGGGGTGGAATGAGGTGGTCTTCAAGGTCCTTTCCAACCCAAACCATTCCATGATCTAAGGGTGACCCCTTTTGCTACGTTGTCCAGTGACAAGGACACTAAAATCAATTCCGTGTGGATTTGAATCTTAAGTCTGAGGCTGTCAGACTTTCCTGAATCCTTTAAACCCTGGAAATTTTTACCATCATTCCTTCTAGCTGGATAAGCATTCCAGAGGGGCTTTTGCAGTGGGATTCATCCACGTAGAAATCAGCACATAGGAGCAGGGAGATCCTGGCCAGACGTTTCGCATATCCCGGAATGTCCATGGAATTGTGCTCTGGGATGAGGCTGGATGAGAACCAGGGAGGCAGGGAGACAATTCTTTATCCTTCTAGAAAGAGCAGGTGGTTGAGGGAAAAGGATTTGGTCTGGATCCAACCCATATCCCTGACCTTTAAACTTGTCCCTTTCCAGGGATGCCTGGCCCCTCTCCATGGAGGGGAATTCTCCTTCCATGCAGGACAGGGTGACTTCAAAGGGCAACTCCATGTCAGTGTTCAGCAATATTGCCACCAGCCCCCAATGGGATGTAGCAGCCCTTAAAGGATCAGGAAAATCTTCCCTTGCTCCATGTAGAGAAAGAGAAATTGAGGCAGGAGAGAATTTTCCGTTTCCCACATGGACATATTCCTGCCAGGTGAAATTCCAGGCAGCAAAATGCCCCCTGGAAGAGGTTGTGTCCCAACAGAGCAGGAGGAGGGGGATGCCATTCCCAAGCTGGCTCTTGGGGAGAGATCTTGGAATTGCAGAGGACACAAAACACCAGGTCCCGCTCCGTGGATGTGACCTCAATCTTCTGGCTCCAAATCCTGAAATGCAACTTAATAGGAGCTATTTCTGCCCCTAAGCAGCAGTAACTTTAAACTGGACCCCGGGCTGGCCTAGGTCCTGGTCCTTGCCAGGTTTTCCCAGCCTTCCATAGATCCTCGCCTTCCACAGGTGCTCAATGAGTGGAATGTTTTGGGTTGGAAAGGACCTTAAAGGTCATCCTGTTCCAACCCCCAGCCATGGGCAGGGACACCTCCCACTATCCCAGGTTCCTCCAAGCCCTGTCCAATCTGGCCTTGGACACTTCCAGGGATGGGGCAGACACAGCTTCTCTGGGAATTCTATTCCAGCCCCTCAGCACCCTCCCAGGGAAGAATTCCTTCCCAATATCCCTGCCCTAACCCTGCCCTCTGGCAGTGGGAAGCCATTCCCCCTCATGTCACTCCATGTCCATGTCCCAAGTCTCTCTCCAGCTCTCCTGGAGCCCCTTTAGGCTGGGGGGCCTGAGGAAGGGGCTCTGAGGTCTCCCTGGAGCCTTCTCCAGGTGGACATTCCCAGCTCTCCCAGCCTGGCTCCAGAGCAGAGGGGCTGCAGCACTTGAAGCACCTCCATGGCCTCCTGTGGACTCACTCCAGGAGCTCCACATCCTCCTGCTGTTGGATCCCAAAGCTGGAGGCAGATCTTCAGGTGGGACCTCACCTGAGCAGGGCAGAGGGGCAGAATCCTGTCCTGTCACTGGATACCAATTTCAGCTGGACATTAATCCAAGACAGACATCCTGGAGCAGGACTCCTGCCTCTCCCACAGTGACTATTGCAGCTTGGTTGGAAACTCTGCATCCCTGGAAATGTTCAAGTCCAGGTTGGACAGGGCTTGGAACAACCTGGTTTAGGAGAAGGTGTCCCTGCCCATGGCTGGGGGTTGGAACAAGATGATCTTGAAGGTTCCTTCCAACCCAAACCATTCCATGATTCCATGAAACAGAACTCTGCAAGGAGGGAACTGGGACTCCATTGACCTGGAGAGATACCTGGAATATCCTTCTGTGGGCTCCAGCCCATTCCAACACCCTGACTCCATTACCAAATACCCTTGGAATTAAAGGATGCAATTGCCCTTGGAAGACAAGAAGAAAAATACCTCTGAAAAGAAGCAGCCATGTTTGGAAGCAGTTCCTAAATCAATTTCAGGATAAATTTCTTGATGGAAACCTTTGTGGTTTGGGCTGCTCAGGAAGGTGGTGGAGTCCCCATGGCTGAAGGGATTTAAAATCCGTGTGGATGTGGCTCTGGGGGAACAGTTGGAATCAATCTTTTCCAACCTAAATAATTTCATGTTTCCCTGACTTCTGACCAGATGGACCTGGATGCCAGATCCATAAATCCTGGTGGAGACTCAGGAATAACAGGCTCTTCACTGCTGCATTTTTGAGATGAAAAGTGGAGAACAGAACAACACGAAAGTCTCTGTGTCACTCAAAATTCTTTTATTCTGCATCAAAGCAAAGCAGGGGATTTTTGGAGATTTCACTGTCAACACAAAAATTATGGGGAGCATTTTTCTTCCTTTCATAATTATTTTCCTCCCTTTCCTCCTCATTTGCTGATGGAGAGAAGAAGGAAAGTGGTTTTTTCCTTTCTCTGAGGGGTAAAGAATTAAAAAAAGAAAACAAAGGACAGGTACAGAGAAAATCCCTGGCAGTGTTCAAAAGACAAAGTTGCTTTTTTGTTGGGGATTTTGCACAGAAATTCTTCCCTTTTGCCAGCAGAACCCAAATCCAGGAGCATCTCTGGCTGCTGCTGGGATTGACTCCAAAGGCAGGTGCTGCAGGTGCTGCAGGTGCAGACTGTACTGACCCTTTTATGTTTAGAGAATCATGGAATGGTTTGGGTTGGAAGAGACCTTCAAGATCATCCAGTCCAATCCTCTGCCATGGGCAGGGAGACCTTGCAGTGTCCCAGGTTGCTCCAAGCCTCATCCAGCCTGGCCTTGGACACTTCTGGGGATGGGGCAGCCACAGCTTCTCTGGGAATTCCATTCAAGGGCCTCAGCACCCTCATAGCCAGGAATTCCTTCCCAATATCCCCTCTAATCCTGCCTTGTGGCAATTTGAAGCCATTCCCCCTTGATCTGTCATTCCATCCCTTGTAAAAATTTCCATTTTTTTTGTCACAACCCTTAGGTCCTGGAAGGCCACAATTAAGTCACCCCAAAATTTCTCTTTTTCAGGCTGAACAATCCCAATTCTCTCAGGCTTTCCTCACAGCAGAGCTGCTCCATCCCTCCCCTGGACTCTCTCCAACAGCTCCATGCCCTTCCTGTGCTGAGGAATCCAGAGCCAGATGCAACATTCCAGGTGGGATCTCCTGAGCAGGGCAGAAGCGCAGAGTCCCTATTTTTGCACAATAATATGTTGGGAATTCCTCCTCTGAGAAACAATTCCAAGGACTTTGCAGAGGCTCTCCTGGAGGTCCCATGGAGAGAGAAGAGGTCTGGCAGGATGAGCACAAAAAGACAAAATTTTTTAATTACAGAGAATAAATTCCCCCCTCCTCACCGTGGTAGCCGTGATGAGCAAATTCCACCCTTTTATTTTATTAAAATGTGTATCCTTATCCTGAGAAATTCAAAGCCAGAGCTTGGATCCATGTGAAACCACATCTGAGTCATCCTGGAGCTGTGGGAATCCAGCTCTGTGCTGACATCTGGGTTTGATATAACTCCTCTCAGAGCAGACCAAGTCTCCAAGATCCAAATGCAAAGCTTGACCAGTGGATACTGGAAATGCAAGCCATTAATAAAGGGGGTAATTAATGATGGCAAGAAGAAGGCAGCACTTTCATTTCTGCCCCTTCAGCTTTTGAGGATGTTGCTGTTCATGGGATGACCCTGTGGAGCCAAGAATGGCTTCAAGGGAAAGCTCATGGTGAGGCAAAGTGACAAAAAGAAATGAGTTCATGGAATCATGGAATATTCTGAGGTGGAAGTGACTCACAAGGATCATCCAAACCAATTCCTGCCCCTCCAGGACATCCCAAAAATCCCACCTGGTGCCTGAAAGGCATTGTCCAAACACTCCCCGAGCTCTAGCAGGCTCAGTATTGTGATTACTTCCCCAAGGAGCTATTCCAGTGTCCAACCACCTTCTGGGCAAAAGAACCTTTTCCTAATACTGAGCCTAAACTTCCCCTGACCCAGCTTAAACTTAGAGCAGCTTAGTGAGGTGTCTACCACCTCCCGAGCTTTTCCCCTACAACTCTGCAGGGTTTCACTTAAACCCAAGCCAGCATCATCCACATGACATTTTGGGTGACTTGAGGTGTCCTAAAAACCTGGAGTGAAGGTGTCAGTACCAACACATCTCACTCCCATAGAGTGCACGAGCATTTGCCACCTAAAACCATGGAAGATCCACCTTGACCAACTCTGTGTCCAAACTCCAGGCTCTGTGTCCAAGCCTCTCCATGCAGGGATACTCCAGCACATCCAGATGTTCATCCAAAGGCACCTTTTGGCCCTGGAATTGTGGAATGTGACCCATAAAAGAGAATATCACTGACACTTTGCAGCTGGAATGAGTTCCATATTCATTCCATTAACCCATTTCATAAGCTTGGAATGCCAGGACTTGACACTGCCAGAGGGCAGGGATAGATGGGATATTGGGAAGGAATTCTTCCTGGGAGTGTGCTGAGGCCCTGGCATGGAATGGAATTCCCAGAGAAGCTGTGGCTGCCCCATCCCTGGAAGTGTCCACAGCCACATTGGATGGGGCTTGGAGGAACCTGGGATAGTGGGAGGTGTCCCTGTCTGTGGCAGGGGGTTGGAACTGGATGATGTCTGAGGTCCTTTCCAACCCAAACCATTCCATGATTCTGTGGATGGATAGATGGATGGATGGATGGATGGATGGATGGATGGATGGATGGATGGATGGATGGATGGAAAGATGAGGGAATTTTATACAAAGTCTCAATGCAGGAAAATTTCCCCTTTGGACCCCACCAGCCAAACCCCATTAAAAAGGGTCACGTCCCACATCATTGGTGCATTTGAAGTGACAACCAGGTCACCTGGGGAGGGTTCCAACTGCTCCCACAATTTATCCAGGAGCTCCCATTCCCACCCACCAGCCCTAGGAAGCTCTGCCACTGTCCCTAATCCCTGAGGTCAGGTTATGCTCAGGATGCCACACACCTGAGTGGGGAGGGTCCACATCACCTCTCCAAGGATATCTGTGGAGCAGAAGACCTTGGGGAGTCACTCCAGCTTCTCTTGGAGTCACCTGGGAGAAGCAGGAATTTTCGAGTGTGATTCATCTGCTTTCCTGCAGACATCAAAGTTCACAGGAGATGAATTGACCCTCCAGCAGGGACTGTTTTTCTCTCTGGAAGCAGAGGCAGCCACAATGAGCACAAAAATCGGCTTTTGGAGGGATGATTCCCCCCTGGAATCTCCTTTTTTAAAAGAAGAATCAGTCACTGAAAACACCCATCACTTTCAAAATCCCCCAGGAGAAGAAGCCATTAAATTTCATTGTCAACCCTGTTCACACAAAACTTTCCTCCAGCCTCTGGAAAAAGCTCCAGAGGAGATCCTGCCCAGGAGAGGGGTTTTGTCACCTCCCCCTCTCCCACCAGGTGTTCATGTGGGGAAGAAAAGTGTCCCAGCCCCATGGCAGAGGGATTGCATCCCAGATTTCTGCTGGTGCGTTCCATTTATTGAAGCTCCTACATTCCTTCCTGTACCTGGATCAAAATCCAGCAGCACCTGAACTCTCATCTCCTGCATCCCCGAGCTGACAGCATCACCACAATCCCACCTCTCTCCTCTCTGGAGTGATGCTCGCCCCAACAGGAGACAGGAGATAATCCTCCCCAAATTATTCACGACGGCGGGAGCTGGGAAAAGCAGGAGGGAGGAAGCGAGGGAAGGAAAGAAGAGGAAAACACAGACGACAAGCTTGTCATTTGACTTCTTAAGCAAAAGCCACCAAACCGTGCAGTCAGGCAGCGAGTCGGGTTTCTCCCAATTAAATTTAACAACTGACGCCCCTGAATCTTTCATGAGCATTCAGAAATTTTAGCCCATCTGTCTTCACGCTCACACACGGCTCTCGCTCCTGCTCCCGCTTTTAAACGCCCCGAGCCTCCAGCGATCAAGCCCCGCCTGCTTGTCCCGCACCGACGGCACCCGGGGGACTTCAAACCCGGCTCGGGAGGTGGGGGTGGCCGCGTAGCCGGGCTGGAGGTAGCCAAAAAGGAGCCACCGACCCGGCAGGACTCGCCCGATGCTGCCGAGCCGTCCTCGGGGGAGGCATCACTGCATTCCCCGCGCGGGCGATTGTCACTTTAATTATCTGTCGCGCCGGCAGGGTCCCATCCTGAGTCAGGCTTCAGAGTGGCTCCCGGGTCTCGGCGTGTTTTTGTGTGCAGCGGCGGCTGCTTTCAATTAAAGCTCCGAGGTACCTGAAAGAGGCTCGTGGCTGCCGGCGGGGGCGAGCGCCGAGACGGGGAGAGGAGAGGAGGGGAGGGAGGGAGGGAGGGAGATGCTCCCGGGTTAACCCGGGGGGCTGAAAGGCTGGAAATGCTGGCGTGGGATGCTGGAAGCCGGGGAGACCTCACCCCATGGGATGGGGACAGACATCAGCGTGTTTGATCCCAGGAATTTTTTTTAGGGGTGGAAGATCAGTGTTGTCCCTCCCACGGGCTGCCCCATCCTGCTGCCTCAGCAGCAGCGTGATGCCACCAGCACAAGGCTGGCAGATGTGGCCCAGAGCTCCTTGATCCCGAGATCAAGGGATTGGGAGCCGGGGGGAGTCCTCCGGGATTGCAACCGCGGCGTCCTGGCCTCACCTCACCCCCACTGCAAAGTGATCCCAGAATCGTAGAGTGGATTGGGTTGGAAGGGACCTTAGAGATAATCCAGTTACAGCTCCCCTGCCGTGGGATATGGGAAGGGGTGAGTGCAATCCAGCAGGTGATGGAGCAGCATCCAAACCAGACAGGTGGACATGGCTCCAGGGGTCTGGAGCTGCATCTTTCTGTTGCCCCGTGTTGGATTCACATTCTCTGGGACATGAACAGCCTCGGGAGCCCTCAGAGCTGCCATTCCAATGTTTTCATGAGTGCTTTGGTCAGTTATCGCTGTCCTGGTCACACATGGAGTGATGGCACCTGGCCATCCCCTGGAATGCTCCATGCAGCTCTGCAGGCGGGGCAGGGCAGGGCAGGTCCTTGTCACCCGCAGACATCTTCCTAATCATTTTACAATTTAAATTGGATTCACAGCACGCGTTCACAGCCTAAATCCACCTTGGTTATTTCTGGATTCTGTTTTTATTCCCAGACTCCAAAACTGGAGATTTCGCTCCTGATTTTGTTCAACACAGGAGCTGCTGGACCAGGGGATGGTTTCTGTGCCCGAGCAAAGCCATGCTTGTGGGAATGTGGGTCATCTCCCAGGTGGACGGAGGTGTGGTGGGAGCAGTTTTTCCATCAGAGGAGAGACCTCTGCCAGCTCTGAGAAGCTCTGGGTCTGATTAGCAAAAATTTCCCTCCCAGACTGGGGTGGCTACTAGATAATTTCCAATCATAGTGAGCCCATTTCCAGAGGTTTTGCACCAACATCCCTTTCCCTGTTCCTCCAGCTCTGCACAGCTTTCCAAGCCCTCTGGCAAACCCACTGCAGACCCATCATGTCTCACCTGAGGCTTCACAGTTCCTTTCCCTCCTCTCTTTCAGAGAAATCATCTTTCCTGCTTGGCCAGAGGAGCCACAATCCTCCTCATCCCAATTTTCCCCCAGCTCTGGGCTTGAACCATCCCCACCCTCATCCAGCCCTCATTCCCAGCCCTCCAAAGGCTCTTCATCCTGATCCCTTTAGCGGCACAAGCTGCTTGTTGGGTAGCAAATACATGAACACCTCAGCTGGAACACAGGGAATGAGACAATCCTGGCTTCCAGCTCCTGCACAGCTTGGGAAAGGTGGTGCTGGCCTCGGGAGGATGCAGCCTCACAGACGTGGAGACGTGAAATTTCCTGATGTGTTCCAGGGGAATTCCTAAGCCAGGACAATCCTCCTCGGACACCCTTTCCCTTTGTTTGCATCCTGTCCAATCACTCAACTGCTACTCTTGCCTCTTGTCCTGCCCTGGGGGTTGCCAGGACCCAAAGGCTTAGAAAAATCCCTTCCAGGTAAGCACCGACCTGCCGGGACCTGGGCAGACAGACAGCTGGGAAAGCAGATGGAAAAAAGGTCTCCTGTACCTGGAGGGCAGAAGTCCCCCTGGGAAAAGGGGGATGATCAGGCTGCACTAACGAGAAGCAAAAGGCAAGAGATTTCACAGTTTCCTCCACTGGCAGGGAGCTGTTCCCAGAGGATCTCCATAAAAACCCCACAACAGCAGTGTTTCCATGCCAGCTACCTCGGGGGGACAGTCCTGCCGGCCCTCCCGGGGATGGAGCAGACGATTTAATGGCTCTTTTAGCATTTCCCAGCTCTCAGTTTCTCCTCCTCAAAGCTGAGCTCATGTTCAGAGACTAAGCTCTGGCTCCAAGTCCCATCCCAAGCCAGCAGCACTCGAGGCTCCTTTCTCCGGAGTGATGGAGAACGCAAAATCCATCCTTTGAGTAAGGAGAGGGATTAAGAAATTTCCCCAAGCTCTGCTTGTTCTATGATGCCCCATGGAGTTTCTTTGTGCTGCCTCTTGACACCAGCAGTTGCTGCACCGAATATTCCCAAAGATTTTGCGGACACAGCCATTTCTGCGGATACAGCCTGATTCCATCCTCACTGGAGTCCTTTGTGGGAATAAGCAAGGTCCTGGAGCCCTTTTTGCTCTGCTGGGATGAGGAACCAGCTCTGCCTGCACTGGATCTTACAGTTCTGCCCCACAGTTTTGAATTCCTGACCTTCTCATTCCCAGTCCTCATTCCCTCTGAGCCCAGGATAAGGACATGGGCACTTCAAGTCCAGACAACTCTTTAATCCAAGAGTTACCTTACTATCCCTGATGGAAAGAAATCCATGTTCCCCAACCCATATCCCCTCCAGCCCTCTGGAAGAGCTTGTGGGAAGTCTCATCAGGGAGCAGATCCCTTGAAATTCCAAAGAGGGGGAAAAAAGGAGGGATTTACTTTGGAGCAGCACGGCCTCCTCTGAGAAGAGCTGGAAGCCTTGGACAATGACCACCAAGGAGTACAAAACCCCTTCCCGTGTTCTTGGTGGCTACTCTCATTGGCACCCCTCAGATCCACAGCCAACCGTTTCCTATGTCTCAGAGGAGTCTTTATCCAACAGGAATTCCCATAAGCCAGTCCTTCAGGCCATCTCCAGGGACCTCATGGAAGATGATCCAAGGGCTCAGGTGTGGTGGGTCAACCATGACTTCAGAGCTGTCCTTATGGTCCAGAGCTCCAAAGGTTTCCCCCAGTGATGGGCAGGATCTCTTTGGAGTGAGATTTCCCTGTGGAGGACACTGTGGATGGAGATGTCATGGGAATGCTGTGACCTCCTGAAGGAGGTTTGCAGGGCCATCAGAGCTTGGGAACGTCTCCTAGAGGATGTCAGCAGAGCAGCCCCACCCTTGAGGTTTGTGCTGGAGAAGATTTGGGCTTTGGGTGTTTAAGCAGCAGGGAAACACCAGAATTCCATGGGGGAGAGGAAGAGGGAGAGAAAATGTTGGTGGGGAGTAAAGAAGAGCGATGTGATGAGGAAAATGAAGGGATGAAATCACTGAAATCCATTATTTCTGGCCCCATTGTGGGATCAGTGGCCAGGGCTGAGGCCACTGCTCTGGCTGCATCTCCATCCTGATTATTTCATAAGGGCATAAGCACCTGGAATGCTCAGTAATGGTGGCTAAAGGGGCCCTGAAGCGTTTAACACTGACGAGAGCTTGGTCTTAATTAATTCTTTATTATTTTCTCGCAGGCCAGCAGTGGGTTCGAAGCGCCAGCCAAGAGGGAGCTGAGGTCATTCCAGTGCCAAGGAGAATGACGTGCTGGACAAATCCCTGGAGCCCTGGTGATGTTCACGTGCAGGAAACATCTCCAGCAGCTGGGGAATTGTTTGCTTCCTCCTCCTCCCTCCACCTCTCTGCTGAGGTTGCCAAGAGAGGCTGTTCTTCCCAGTATCCCATCCAACCCTGCCCTCTGACAGTGGGAAGCCATTCCCTCTTTTCCTGCCGCTCCAAGCCTTGTCTCCAGCTCTCTTGGAGCTCCTTTACACACTGGAAAGGGCTCTAAGATGTTTCCCTTTTCCAGGCTGGACATACCCAGCTCTCCCAGCCTGGCACTAGAGCAGAGGGGCTGCAGCCCTTGGAGCGTCTCTGTGGTCTCCTCAAAAATTCCTTTTTGTGGAAGTTGTAGGTGACTTTAGGAGCCACGTGGCTCCTTTTTGGGGTGGAGATGGTTTTAATCCCTGCGCTGCCTCTCTCTGGCACACTAGAGCAGAACACTAGATCAGCCTCTGGGCTGATCCCATATCCCACCTGGCTTTTCTTTTTTCCTCTCCGCCAGCAAAGATCATCCAAACCGGATCCAAACAAAACCAGGAAAAAGAGCAGGAACGGAGCTGCTAAATTCTCACTGTGATGTAAAATCGGCCGTGGCTGCGTGGGCAAAACTCATCCCACAGAAAAGATGCACATCAGGAAAGCAGAGCTGCCCCTGGACACCGCCCCTGTTCCGAGGGGAGGATTCACATCAAGTCCTTCCTAGAGAAAACTGCCAACCTTGACAGGCAGCAGCACTGACCTCCCTTGACAATTGCCCCAATTTGCTGAGCTCTTTGCTTTTATGGATCCTGGCCAGGTTTGCTTTTCCTTTTTTTTTTTTTTTTGGTTGTTTAAATATTTCCATGGCTGTTTTTATTTTCATTCTTTTTTTCCAAGCAAATTTAGCTGCATTGGAGGGACAATCCTGGTGACTCTTTAGCCACACACCACCTGTGTCACCACGAGGTGCAAAGGAGACTTCAGTATACAAAGTGGCTGCTCTTAAAACCACTGGCAAACATTCCAGTCTCCCCACCTCTGTTTTCCTCACAATCCAGGCTAGGGAAGCCTAAAAATTGGATATTTCAGCTGTGGTGGCTAAAGATGCCTCGGGGGTTTATCATTTTATTTGCTTATCACATCAGGAGATCTGCCTTGTTCTTCACTTCCATGGACTTTTTTTTCAAATTTCCTAGAAACTATGGTGAGGAAAAAATATATATATAAATAATAAAAAATAGTAGCTACAAAATAATATAAAATCTGTTTAAACTGCAACTTTCTTGATTCAGCACTTAGGAGCTGATCCACTTTTCCGCATCCTCCAATGAATTTTTTGGGAGCAGATCAAAAAGGTTGAGATTGAGTGCTCCCAATAGCCTCGGGTGCCAAACAAGTCAGGAGAGAAACACACACCTCCCAAATACTGGAAGAACAGCCAGGCTGTCTTTAAATCAGAGATTTTTTTCCCTGCTTCTCAATATCCTCATGGATTTATTCCTCGTTTTGGGGAGTGATAAGAAAACAGGAGGGAAATGGCTTTTCTCCAGGACAAGAGGAGCTTGGTGGGGACATGTGGTGGCCAACAGCTCCCTGTTGTCCATCCGTCATGGAATCATGGAATCATTTAGGTTGGAAAAGCCCTCTCAGATCCAGTCCAGCTCTTCCCCAGCTCTGCCAAGGCCACCACTGGCCATGTCCCCAAGTGCCACATCCACACGGACATTAAATTCCTCCAGGGATGGTGACACCACTGCCCCAGGAAGCTGTGCCAAGGCTGGACAATGCTTTCCATGAAGAAATTTTCCCTGATATCCAACCTAGACCTGCCCTGACACAACTTGAGGCCTTTTCCTCTTTTCCTGTCCCTTGCTCCCTGGGAGCAGATCCTGGCCCACCTGGCTCTACCCTCCTGTCAGGGAATTGCAGAGGGAGAAGGTCCCTGCTGATCTCCTTTTCTCCAGGAGCCCTCCAAGCTCCCTCAGCCACTCCTGGTGCTCCAGACCCTTTTCCAGCTCCATTCCCTCCTCTGGACATGCTCCAACCCTTCAACATCCTTCTTGTCCTGAGGGTCCCACGACTGGACACAGGACCCTGTAGGATCCTGATGCTCCCTCTCTCTGTGCCAGTCACAGTTTTCCAGTCCCATATTTGGGAACCTGCCATTCCAAAGCAACATCCAGGAGCCAGAGCATGTTTTCCAACATGGCATCTTCCAAACACCTGCTCTATGCTGGTGGGACAGCCCTTCATCCCTGATATCCCATAACAGCAGCACAGCCCCCATGTCTCCCTTTATCCCAGATTGCTGTGGTGCCCTAAATTCCACCCACTGTCCCTCTACAGCCAGCAGGTCTAATCCCAGCATTCCCAAACACCTCCCTGCCCATGGTGCTGCCCAGATCCTCACATCTTCATCCCTGGAATGATCTCTGCTCCAAGTCCTGATCCAGTATTCACCACCATATTGGTGCCCACGAGTCTTTCCCCAGCATCCCAGGAGGATTTGCTGCTGGCAGCACCAATTCCCCAATTATCCCAGTATTTCACTGCTTAAAACTCTTCCCAAAACCCCAAAATTTCCTGTTGCTCTGTCTTTGNTATCCCAGTATTTCACTGCTTAAATTTCCTGTTGCTCTGTCTTTTCCCATAGGGCTGTGCTGCCTGCAAACCTATCCAAGCATCCTCTGATGTCCCATCCCAACCCCATTCCACCCACAGGTGGTATTCCAAATTCCCAAAGGAGCAATAATTCCCCATGGCACCTCCCAGCAGAGCATCCAGTATTCCAACAGCCACATAGCCTTTTTTTTCAGCCCAAATTCACCCAAAACCATCCCATCTGGCCCTCCTGCACTGAGATTTCAGTTTTGTCAGGGATTTTTCCGTGGGGATCTGTGTGGGGACAAGGGGGATGTGTGGAGGATTCTTCTTGTGGCTTGGGAAGTGTTAACAAGCCTTTAAGCTGGAAGATGCCACCGCAGGAGACCAGTGACCCACTAACAGCCCTTTGCATCCCAAATGATTCCCAGTCTCTGGTGAATTGCAGGGGAAGGGGGAGCCAGGAAGAGATTGGGGGGAAAAAATGCCGACACCGAGGAAAAATAAAAAACAACAACAACAAAAAGGAGCAAAAAAAAGAGAAAAATAATCAAAGAGAATAAATGAGAGCTGATTACACTGGGACACAAAGGCATCGAAAGAGAGAGACAATCCCCCCCCTTCCTTGCACCTTTCCTGCTTCCAACCCCTGTGGAGACCCCATGTCCATAGGGAAGGGAGCACAGTGCAAAAACAAAAGGAGCAGGGCCAGCAAGGGTCGAGCAAAATCCCTCCTCAACTCCCACATCCCGTTTTCCCATCTGCCCCTGACCACAACCACTGTTAGGATGTCAGGGAAAGGGGGTTGGAGATCCAGGTGATGGAAAATAGGGATGAAAGAAGGGGCACATGACAGTCCCTTCCCCAGAAGTCCCTTGGAAAACATTAAATGACCCTGGGAATGGGCCATGTCACCAATCCTCCCCACACACTCCTATTTGCATCCAGGGAAACTGAGGCACTGGGACAATTTATTCTCCAAGAATGGGGTTAGAGCTTCTTAGTGGGAGAAGATTCTCCTCCAGCCTTCCCAAAATTCCCACCGAGGCCAAACGCTGCCTTCGCACAATTAATTAGCCTAATTATCCACGTGGCCTCATCCAGCTTCTGGATGAGGAATATGTGATGTCAGGAGTGGCACATGGGATCCCACACTTGGAGCAGATCCTAACCCATCCTAATGGGTTACCCCTATCCCATAACACCTCATTCCCTGCTCCGAGCATCATGGGGAGGGTTTGGGACTGCGATGATGCTGCTTGGTCCAAGGTGCTCTCCTTGGTGGAAACCACATCCAAGAAAACCAAGGAGAAGGAATAGGGATGAAGCTGCATAATGCATGGAAAGGGATGCCAGGACAGCACCCCCAGGACTAGGGAATTAACAGCATCTCCCCTCCTTCCAGCTCATCCATCGGAGGGGACACATCTGTCCCCACGGCCCTAAAAGCTCCTGGGGACTAGGAGCATTCCCAGCCGGCAGCGCAGGAGTCACCAGAGCTGATTTCCCAGGGCGCAGGCACAGCTGCGAGTTCCGGGAAGCTGCCAAAGTCCGGGGGAAAAAAAAAAATCCTGATTAATATCATCCTCCGGTGGATCCCACGCTGCAGATGTGCAGCCTGCTGACTCTGCAGCTCCCGGCAAGGAGACCTGGAGCCAGGAAACCCGATGGGAGTGAGTGCATGTGCACAGATCCGAGTGTCACAATGCTCCTGGGGGACAACACGGCACAGGGGCAAAGCAGGGATGTTGTACTCCCATCCCATAAATTCCCGTAAGGCAAAGAGTTGTTTCCATCCTCTACTATCAGGTGGCACTCACCATTTTGGGAACGGCATCCCGACCTCAGGTCCCTGTGGAAAGGCCTGGGATAAGCTGCCTGTGGGCTCAAGCAGGTGGCAATGAAGACACTTAATCAGCTCCCGAGCTGGACACTGTCCTGATAAGTACAAAGCCTTTTATTCCAAGTATTTTCTTTCTGAATTTTATTTCAGGAAAGGCCGAAACTCCTGGCACTCATCCACCATAACCGCTGGACAGCTGCAGAATAATCCACACTCATATTACCCATTCCTAATTAAACCGGAGAGCCTCCTTCCCTGCTGAGGTGACCCATTGGAAATTAATCAGCAGGGGACCAATACCGGAGCAAAAATCAGGGAGAAAGACGTTGCCTTCCCTGATTAGACAGGGAGGAAAAGTCTCCTGGAAAACAGGAATCGACTGCCATGCTCTGGCCCAGCACCTCATCGATCCGTGCGGTCGCATTTAGGAATTCTAATGAGTTTCCACGGAGGCAAAAGGTAATAATTTGTGTAAGAAAACAGGGTGTTATTTCTAGGAAGAGTTGGTTCAACACCAGCTCGGGAATTTCATCTCCAGGGTGGTCCAAGGCTGCCAAGAGATAGGAATGTGATTGTCCATGGGCATGAGGCTGAATTCCCAGCTGGAGATGGGAAGGCTGCCTGGTGCAGAGCCCATGGGCTGCTCTGACAGGGCATGGAGGGGCCAAACAGCTTTCCCAAAAAGGGAAATGCAGGGAAAAACCTCCATCTGAAGGTTCCATCCTTCCCATCCAACCACCTCCATCCCATTGCCCATTCCTTCCCGAGTTCACCTGCCTCCCATTTCTCATCCCTCCAACCCAAACTCCTCGCTTCCATTGCCTACTCCTAGACCACAAGCACTTCCATCCATCCATCCATCCATCCATCTATCCATCCATCCATCCATCCATCCATCCATCCATCCATCCATCCATCCATCAATCCATCTATTCCTAAATGACCCAACCAAAGTCCTTTGCCAATCCCTCCAACTCAACCACATCCATCCCTCCCACTGCCCATCACTCCTGGTAGCTCTTCCATCCCATTGCCCATCCATCCTATCCAGCTACCTCCATCCCGTCCTTCCCATCCTATCACTTGCATCCTGTTGCAATCCCTCCAATCAACTACATCCATCCCAAAGCCCATCTCTCCCATCCAACCACCTCCATCCCACTGACCATCCCTCCCATCCAACCACCTCCATCCCACTGACCATCCCTCCCACCCAACCACACCCCTCCCACTCCCCA
>VZTN01016946.1:0-15337 GCA_013400515.1 Erpornis zantholeuca | reverse complement strand
CAGGACTCTCTGCTGCGGGGCTCAGCCGGGCTCCAGGACTCTCTGCTGCGGGGCTCAGCCGGGCTCCGGTGCTCGCCTCCGACGGGACTTTGCGGTGCGGTTCAGCCGGGCTCCGGAACGGGGCTCCGCTGCGAGCTGCGGAGCAGCCACCTCTCTCCGTCGGGGCTCGGCTCCGCTNGGGGGCCGCTCCCCTGCCCGCCCCTACCCGCGACCGGCGCCGCCGCCGCCGGGCGCTCAATGGAACTCGCCGCCTTTTATACGGGGAAAACGAGGCACGGCCCCTCCCACCGAGGCGGGGCTAAGACCTGCCAGCCTATCAGCACCCCGACAGCCCGCTTAGATTTGCATATCCCCATGGCAACGCCCCAGGGGCAGCTGTCAATCTCCGGAGAGGGGGGAAGTGTTCCGGGTACCCCCCGGCCCCTCTCGGCTCCCGCATCCCAATGTGTGGCTTCATCTGCCGGCCACCGCCCGGAGCTGAGCGTGGAAAAACAGCCAAAAAAGATCTTGGTTTCATACTCCCCAAAAATGGGAAATATCCGAAAAAAGGATTATTGAGCCTAAATGGGGTTTGGTGCCACTTCGCTGAGGGATCACAGCATCCAACTGGATGACATTGGGGCGCAGCCCCTTCCCCTCCTCAGGAACAGCCCAGGATCCTTCCCAAAGCACTTCCATCCTTTCAGAAAGTCAAATAAATATAATTTTGGGATTTTTCAGGCTTTCCCATAAGCTTTTGGTGGTCAGGGAGCAGCCACGTACACCTCTGTGCTCCAGTGCTGCCTCTGGTTTTGGAGGTGACATCCACACCTGGCACAGGTGACATCCACACCTGGCACATGATCCTGGGAGTGTCACCAGCTGGAGGACCAGGACCACCATCCCAGCACCTGGAAAAGGTGTCGGTGGAGCCAAGCAGCAGCCTGTCAGGGAGTTTTGGGATGAGGCCCTGGCTGGGATGCAGCCGTGTTGCTCCATCTGCCACCTCACGGCTGCTGCAGCCTGGGAGGAACAGCACAGGGAAACTGAGGCACGGGGCAGTCACCATGGAGTTGTACCACTTAATCCCAAGGGATGAGCAGCTTCATCCCACAGAGGTTGGCAACAGCCACCCTCTCATCCCCTTGGGACCCAGGATTGTCTCTGTCACCCACAGGACGCATCCTGGGTCCCACTGCATCCCACCCTACTGCATCCCACAAGCAGCCCTTAAGGATTTAGGGGCTAACATTCCCCTCCTCCAGCCAGTGGCTGCTTGGGGACTTGAGGACAGGGGACACTGCCCTCCACGGCTGCTAATTGATCCTCGAGATGTCAGGTCAAATTAATGAGAAAAAGGTGTTTTTTGAGGATGAAAACCTTTATCTTGCTGCTACTCCAGCAATTAAAATCCCACATTGTTTTTGCTGGATCTGGTCTCCAGGGAGGGTCCATCTCTCTCCTGCTAATTGAGTCAGTGCAGGGGGTGGTATTTATTCCCCCTGGGAAGGGTCATGAATGCAGGCAAAGCCCTAAACATGACCCCCATTCCCTGGCGATCCTGGATGTTATCCCATATTGGACACAGACATGCCCCCTTAAGAGACCCCAAACTTGGGCATGACTTAACCCTAACCCTAACCCCAAACTTGGGCATGACTTAACCCTAACCCTAACCCCAAACTTGGGCATGACTTGAGGGAGGGGGCAAGGAAGTGGACAACAAAAAACCCTATTTGTGGGGTGGTTTTAACCCTTTTTCCTTCATTCTCTGACCGTAAATCCATCATCATCCCACCTGTGCACCATGATATCGGGATCCTGCACTGGGAAAAGACGGGGGGTGCCACCTCCCTCCCCCTGGCACCGTGTTCTTCCCCAGAGCTGATCCACCTTGGGGGCACCCGGCCCCCACCAGCAGCTGCCACCCATGCTGGGACAGGAGCCACCAAGGGATTAGGACCGGGCCAGGCTCCAATGGGGCCGTGGCTCCCCCGCGACACCCCCAGGGGTATTTTTAGGAAATGCCCATGGCATGTCCCCAACCCTCCCCACTGCGCCGGGCCCGTCAGCTAAGTTTACTCACAGGCGGTCAAGTGACATAACCAGGTTGGTGGCCTCGGGATGGCAGCGGGATGGCGTCACCTTTCACTTTTAGAGCTCGTGTGCCCCATCACCCCTTGGAGCAGGGCTGGGTGCCCACCTGGGGCTGCCTCAGTTTCCCTGGATGGCACACAGGCTCCCAGTTGGGATGTTGGTGGCTTGGGGAAAGTGACCTCACCCCCATGCGAGGGCGGTGTCCACCACGATGCACCCCATGGAGAGAGGGTGGGACCGTCTTGGTGATGGATCCATCAGCATCTGCCCCATGACCCAGTGTTGCTGCAGGGTCAGGAATTTTGGAAGGGGGAGGAAAATCATATGGAGAGGCTGGGAGGAGGATGAGGAGGATAAGGATGAGGAGGAGAAGGTGGAGGAGGGTAAGGAACAGCCACCCTGATGACAGGCAGAAAACTGATCCTGGCGGGTGACGTTCACCCGGCACCTGCTTCCCCGGCAGGGGACCAAGAGCGGTGCCAGCAGCACCCGCCGCAGGAAGGTTTTCCGGGAAATGTTTACAGAGCACTCCAGAAACTCCACCCTGTGCCAACCTTCCAGCCGTGGCACCCCCAGGGAATGTCCTTGCCAGGTGCCCGATCCCAGCCTTGCACCCCGGCTTCACAGCGAGGATGGATAAATCCCATCGGAGCCCTCAGCCGAGGAACTGAGGATGTTGGAGACAGAGGGAGAACTCACTGGAGTTCAGCGACACCTCTCCAGGGGCCGCGTTTATCCCTGCTTGGAAATTAATCACCCCCAAGCAGAGCTTTAACGACAGCCGGCTGGAAACTCCAATCCTCCCCGGGAAGGGAGCAGCGGTGCCGGTGGGCGGCGGAGCTACGGCTCGGAGAGGAGCTGCTCATTGCCTCGTTTAATTAATGCAGCACGAGGATTATCCTCGTTAGGGATCCATGGAAAAAGCAAAGCTCCTGACCACCACTGGCCATCCCTGAGGATTCGCAGCAGCACCATCTCCTCCAGGGTGGTTTTTAGGGAATTTAGCTGTGTTTTTTTTAGGAAACCGCCACATGTAGAAACATGTTTTCTGGGTAAAAAAGTTTTAATAATTAAAAAAACCAAGGATTTAGGGATTGCAGTGACTCCTCCACTGATCTGGATGGATACTTGATGGGATGTTCATACCCTGCTGAAAAAAGAGGAAAGCCACAGGGAGGCTCCTCCATCCCAGGGGAGGAAACTCTTTATTTACATATCAAAACACAGGAGTTAACAAAAGACATTTTAATACCAACAAAAACCACGATGTTTTTATTAAAAATCAACTTGTTGGACACACCCTGGGGCACAAGTGACATCCCAGGGTGGGGACCCGCTGGTTCTCCAGCACCTGGAGGGTGTTGTGGATTTGGGATGGTGATAAAACCCTTCCATGGGGGTCACTTGGGGAAGGGAAACCCCCTGTGGGTACCTGTTTGGGGCGCTAAGCTACCGCCCATTGGCATTTCCCATCCCATCTCTGATCACACCCGGATGCTGCAGCTCCAGGGAGCCCCAGTTCTTTGCAAATCCCTGCTGATGCCTTTTCCCCATAGGATTTTGCCAGAGGGGTTGTGGATGAGCAAATCCCACAAATGGCATCTGTGTGGGGAACAGCACCTGCCACCCCAAAATCCCTTGGAAATTGTACCTCTGGATGCAAAACCCTACCGTTCCATTGACATCATGTTCTCCCTTCACTCTCCTCCCGCTTGGATTTGGAGAGTCCCAAAAAACCCCAAACTCTGGAGAGTTGGCCTGGGTTTCCCAACGGAGCCCAAACCCCCACTGGGACAGGGAGAGGTGGAGGTTGGGAGACCCTGAAAGGCATAGTGTGAGCTCAGCACTGCTCCCAACACATTTCCGCGAGGGATGATCTCAGCTCCAAGAAATGTCCTCCCTAAAGCAAGGGGATGGAGCTGGATGAGCTCTTAGAATGGTGGGGTGAGGGCTGTGGGGGCTTTACACCTGTTACGTCCCACCATGGTGACTTGTCCCCAGTACACCCTGACCTGGACGTGGGAATGTCACCTGATGGCCTTAAACCACCTCAGGTCCTCCTATCACCTCATGGCCAGGACAGCACCGGAGGATGGATGCAGATGGGAAGCTCTTCCCAGCCCCACGAGCATCCAAAGAGGTGGCAGGACTTGCCTTCAACGAACCATCTGAAAAGGTCATTTATTGGTCAATTTAAAGATTCCAAACAAAGCTGCTTCCCTGCAGGAGTGAGCGGTGCATTCCCACGCTGCCACGTGACTCTGTGTCCAAATGATGTCCCGGAAAAGCAAGAGGAGGAGGGGGTGCCATGCCTGGACATGGCATCCTGAGGTAGGTGCCAGGTCGTTCCCTGGCTCTCCAGTTCCTGAGCTGGTCGGCTGCCACGGGATCGGGATTGACTCACAGCCGGGGCTTGATCTGCAGCCGTTTGCCTGGAGGGAGGAAAGGGAATAGAGATGGTGGGAAAGGGGAGGATACAGCTGGAAGTTCCCAAGCTTCTCCTGGCCTGGTCATGGAAAGGGGTTAAAGCACTGGGGATGGGCACTGGGAAACCGGGAGTGTGGGTGGTTCTCCACCCCGGCAGCACCCGTGGGACTCACCTTTGCCACCTGCCACACGGGGGTTCTCGGATTCCTGCAGGGACGTTGGCAAAATCCTCCTCCGTTTGGTGTTGCCTGGGAAGGAAAGGAAGAAAAGAGGAGAAAGTCACTGAGGTTGGCTCGGGTCACCTTGGAAATCCCTTGGAATGCAGGTGTAGGAGTGTCCTAAGTTCCTCATCTGCTTCACATTCCCCTTGGCCATGTCAAGGACGGAGGTGGCTCATTCCCGAAATCCCTGCGCATCCTCAGCTCCCTACAAGTGGCACTCAGGGGCCACTTCCCACCACAGAGCAGCAAATCTGCCTCAAATTTCCCAAGTTATGAGTGAAAAAGAGAATTAGAAAGGATCCAAACCTTCCCACTGGAGTACTGGGTGAACACCAGGACCTGCTTTGGTGCTGGGATGGAGCCAGAAAGAGCTGAGCACCAGCAATCATCCTCCCAAGCATTCCCAGCATCCCTTTAGGATGCTCCAGGTGATGTCTTCTGCTTGCTGGAACACGGTGCTTCCTCTAAAGAGCATTCTGGTTGCCCATGTAGAGCCAAAACTCCATGAAGTGTCTCTGGGAGGTGACCTCCTTCTAGGACAAGTCCAGGATCATCCCATGGACCAAGGAGGAGGGTGTGAAGTCCTTCTCCATTTCAACTACACTGGAAATACTTCCCTGCAGGTTCTCCTGTTTTCCTTCTCCAAAGGGTTTGGAGACGTGGTTATGGGGTTCCACCTACCAGAGTGATGGGTGGGAAAGAAAAGTGGTGGCCACTTGGCCACCAAGATGAATGAGGATGGGGAAAAAAAGGAGGTTTCCCAGGAAAAAAAGGACCCACAGCTTGTTGAATGTTGAAGTTTAGCAGGAAAAGTTCCCCCTTCACTTGGGATTAATGGAGGTGGAGTAGGTCATGGAGAAGATGGAGGGAATCCAGCCCAAATCCCCTCCAGATGTTCTGTTGCCTGGGTTCCTGCAAAATTCTTCATGTGACCTCCCAAACGATGAACCCAACATGGAGGTGGGACCTTTGAGCAGCCTTGAGAGCCCAAAGGAGAACATTTTTGGGGCAGGGGAGGCAGGACAGGTTAGAACCCAACAACAGGGAGTCTCCAAGAGTTTTCCTTCACTTTCCAACTTGGATAAACAAACTTGCTGGGAGTCGAAGCCGCGCTGGCAGTGATTCATCGCTCCCGAGTTAATTTATGGAAAATAAAGAGGGCTCATTTAGCACCTTTCCACCCTTAATATAACTCCCATACATCAGCGGGATGCACAGCAGACACGGCGGATCCGGATATTCCTCACCAGCAACGCAGCCAAATCTGGCTTTCGGGAAGAGTGACATGGAGCAGAATACCTATCACGTCCCCGCCTTCCCAGTTTTTCTCTTTGGCATCCAGCCAGGTGTTTTTTCCAGCCTGGGATTTTTCAAACCCCATCCTCGCTGCTGGAATGAGGGTCCAGTGTGGCTGGTTGTCACCTCAAGGGGTCAAAATCAGCATCTCCACATTCCGGCCCCGCCAGAACGTGGTGTGAGTCCAATAGGAATGGTGGGAACCAATCCAATTCCCTTTGTATGAGACAGGGTAAACTTCCTTAGCTGATATCCACGAGGCAGCTCAAAGCAAACATGATTACAGAAGTAGAAATATGGATCTATTTTTTGGGGAGGAAAAAAAAAAAGGTGATTTTTAAATTGACCGTAATTAACTTCCTGACTTTGGTACAGAGTGCACGGAGCCAAGATACTTCCAGAGCATCCATGCTTGATTTCTGACAGATTCCTCAAAAAATCGAGGCCGGAGCGAGAAAATAAACCCAAAATAAGTTGTGAGAGAGCTAAACTGGTTCAGTTTCTCCCCTTGGATGGAGGGAGATGGAGGAAGGACGGCACAGCCGATGGGCACATCGAACACCACATCCCAAAAAAACCCCAGGAGGGAAAACCTGGATCAAACGGGGGTGTCACTTCACCCAACCCCGGCAAAGGAAAAGATATTTTTCCAGTTTTGTGCTTGGGAGATCCTGCAAATGGCGTGATCAATCTTGGGTTGCATCTCCAGCTCCTTCACTCTCTCCCCCCGCCGCCTTTCCAGGCATTCCGGGAGCTGCACAATCCATCTTCCAAGGAACCAGGTATATAATTTCTAGTTAGCGAAAGCAACCCCTTTTTCATTCCAATGATTGAACAGCTTCCAAAGGAGAAGAACTGAGGCTGGATCACAAGTTTTCCATCGAAAACCAGGCGGTTTTCGCTGAGCTTGTCAGGCTCGTTGGAGAATTAGGACTTCCAGCGCTCTTCCTCCTGATGGAAATCAACATTTATTTTGCCTAAGCCTAAGAAGGTGTCAGGCAGACAGAGAAACTTGCCACTCTTCTCCAGGAAAAAAGAGGGAAAAGAAGGAAATCTAATAGAAATATATTATCAAGTCTGAGGAGTGGACAGTGCAGTAAATCACACTTCAGGTGGCACCATTAGATTTTTCAATAAAACCTGGTTTTCCCCCAGCCGGAGCTGAGCGGCTCCAGCTGCATCCGACAGGGAAGTTAAAACCAAATTTGTTTCCTCCAGATGCTGATCCGAGAGGGATTGAAAGGGATTTCAAGGTGGGGAATCCTCTCGGATGAAGGGTGAAAGGAGGTGGGTCTGGGCCTTGGCCCCAAATTCTCTCCCTGCTAATCATTCCTGATCCCTGAGGGATTAAAAAATTGGGAGGTGGAAGGCAGCCAGAGATGCCCCACATGAGGGGTGGAAGATTCCAGAGCCCCAAAGCAGCAGGATGCAGGGAAAAACAACTCACTTGCAGATTTCCAAACTTTACCATCCAGCAGGAGAAAAGCTGGAATTCTTGTTGGTTCCCTTTCCTCAACAACCTCCAGCCTGATGGAATGTTTGGTCTCCATTGTTCTGATGCCACCAAAGTGTTTCATCCTGTCCTGCATCTTCCTCCAGGAAGGCTCAGAGCACCGAGATGCATCCAGGAATTTTCCTGCTGGATGCTCAAGGTTTAACACCATGAGAAGAAATTCCATCCAAACACACTTTTCCTCCTCATTCCCAAAGGAAAAATATCCCTTAACCCTTTCCAGGACACTGTAGGGGAGTCCAGAGGGTGAATCTACCTTGGAAAGGTATTTTCCTTTTGTAGCCAAAGTGTTCCTGGAAAAACTTGGGCTGGGAGATGCCTTTTTAAATAAATTATTCTTATTCTTATTCTTATTATTACATTATTAAATAAAACTTAATGACAAAAGATGGGGTGGAAAGCCCAGCAGCAAGGGCTAAATACCAGAATTTTTCACAAATGATTTTTCATATGGAAAAAGCAGATGGGGAGGGTTGGATCTCCTTGGCTCCATCCTGCACTAAACCCACGTGGTGACAAACTGTACTAAAAACTCATTCTGATGCTGTTCCACCCCAATCTTCTGCCACAGGTGGATGAGACCCTAAAAATTGAGTCTAAATATCCTAGTGGAAGGTGTCCTTGCCAATGGGAATTAGACAGTCCTCAAGGTCCCTTCCAACCCAAATCCTTCTAGGATTCCATGAAAAAATGGGCAAAAAATTAATATGGAACAAGGTTTCAGTCCTGGAGAAGGAGTGAGACCTGGCAGGTCCTAAATTGGACACTTTGGAATGAGGAAATTAAATCTCAGCCAAGTTTCTGATTCTTGGAGCTTCTCAGAGACACCAAGACATGAGAAGATTCAACCCCAGCCTCCAACAACACCTGGGTCATCTGTGGCATCCCAAAGGCTGAAGGTACCCCAAGTCTAAAGGTGTCTGGTGGATGCAGGGGATGGAGATGGAAGGATCACACAATCATTAAGGTTGGCAAAGACCTCCAGGGTCATCAACTCCAACCTGTGACCAATCTCTACTGTGTCACCAGACCAGAGGCCTGCATGCCACATCCAGGCATTCCTTGGACACCTCCGGGGATGGGGACCCCACCACCTCCCTAGGCAGCTCATTCCAATGCCTGACCACCCTTTCCATGAAGAAATTTTTCCTGATGTTCAACTTGAACCTCCCCTGGTACAACTTAAGGCTGTTTCCTCTTGTCCTGTCCCTTGTTCCCTGGGAGCAGAGCCCGACGCCCACAAGGCTCCAGCTCCCATCAGGGAGTTGTGGAGAGTGAGAAGGTCCCCCTGAAGCCTCTTTTTCTTCAGGCTAAATTTGATGGAGGGATGGAGGCAACCTATGAGGCATTGCTGCAGAAGGATGGGCAAGATCAACCAGAATCCCTTGCCCAGGGAAGTTGTGGCTGCCCCATCCCTGGAAGTGTCCAAGGCCAGGTTGGATGGGGCTTGGAGCAACCTGAGATAGTGGAAGTTATCCCTGCCCGTGACAGGGGGTTGGAACGAGACGGTCTTTAAGTTCCCTTCCAATCCAAATAGTTCTGGGATTCATTGACATCCCCCTGGTGATATCCACCAGCACCCATGGGCAACATCCTGCGTGGATGAAACCAACCTAAACCTCCCTCACCACAGAGAACCCACCAAAACAGCCTCTGACCCATAAGGACCTGTTGACTTAGGACAAGAAGATGGAATTGCTAACGATCCAAATGAATCCGGCCTGTTAACAGGATTCAATGGATCCATGTTGTCCTGCTTGAGGGATGGGTGCAGCTCGATAGATGTTTTAATTAGAAAATGCAATTTGCTCATTTATTACCTAAATTTTGTTAGAGGGTCATCAATTTGGTTATGAAAGAATTCTGATGTTCTCTAACTAAACTCTCCCTGTGTGTGTTTTCCAGGATGTTGGCGAGGAAAGCATCCACCAACAGTGGGATAACACGCCCAAGGCAAGGAGGAGATCCAGATGAGAACAGGAGCATCCCTTCACCACCTGCCAAATGCGCTTTCACCTCTCCATTACAAGAAGATCTACCAAGTGCCAGGAGAAGAGTTGGGAAGGTGCCACCAAGGTCCAAGCTACCCAGACTCCTTCTGGGGCTCCTGAGTTATGAGTTCATGGGTCCCATCAGGACAAATGATGGAGATTTCCTGCTCCCTGTCTGGATCTTGATCATTTATCCTACAGGAGCAGAAGACCTCAGGGGAAGGCAACGATGGGAAGGCTGATTTAAGGACATCGTCCATCAAGCAGGCTTCTATAACTCCTTTTTCCTGCCCTTCTTCTCCTTAGCTTGTCCTTCTCCTCTGCTGAGGATCTGGGAGGTCTTTTAACTCCCATGAGCTCTCACCATGACCACCAAAGCACCTCCACCTCCTCCTGTTCTCCTATGAGATTCTGTGTTCCATGGGACACATCCCCAGCCTCGTGTTCTTGACTTTTCAGCCATCAGACACAATGAGCTGCACCATGTTGTTGAGGTTAGACATGTTCACCCAGGAGGTTGGTTTTGACTTCCCAAGTCCCTTCCGTCCTATGAGCCTAAGGGCTGGACTTGAACCTGGAAATGGCCCGGGGATCCAGGAGAAGGGATGACTGTGGAAAGGACATCTTGCACACATGGGGACTGGAGCCCTTATCAGATGGTCCACTGATTTGGCTTCACAGCTTCCTGAGCTCCTGTGAGCACCCAGTAGGGATGGAACAAGTCAAGGAGTTATGGCCACACTTTGGGTGATGCACCAAGACCTTCAAGCAGATTCCCCAAAAATTGGGGGAATTGGGAAAATTGGGATGCTTGGGAAAGAGCTTATCCAGCACCTAGACAAACCCTGGAAAAGAAAGATCCATCCCAGTGGCGAACTCTTCAAGAGAGGCCTGACCACACCTGGCCAATATCTTTTCCAAAAAGAAGCAACAAGCCCCACCAGGAAGGCCAAGGTGTCTGCTCCCCAGTCAAGATCCTCAGAGAAGTCCAAGGTGGCTCAGATGCCTCCAGAAGGTAACCTGGATGTAAGAGACAGAAGTGGGAGGGGGAAAGTTCTGCATGGCGAAGAGAAGATTATTGGGAATTGCTGTCTTCTGCTTATTGTCTTCGACTGTGCTCAAAGAATCACTGTTGTGGCTGAAGACTGACAGAAAGACATGGACATACTGGAACAAGTTCAGTGGATGCCACAAAGATGGATGGGGCTAGAGCACAGGGTCATGAAAACGTGGAATGGTTTGGCTTGGAAAGGACCTTCAAGAACATCTCATTCCATCCCTTGCCAGGGAGGGAACACCTGAAGTGGAAGGCAGGGACATCTTCCTCTATCCCAGGTTGCTCCAAGCCCCTTCCAACCTGGCCTTGGACGCTTCCAGGGATGGGCCATCCACAACTTCTCTGGAAAACCTGTGCCAGGGCCTCACCACCCTGGAGATGTTTGAGACCACACAGAGAAACCAGTTCCCTGTATTTTACCCCCTTTTCTTCCTCAAAGAGGAACAAACTGCACCAAGTCCTGCTGGGGTCAAAGCTGACAGTGATGCCAGCTCCTGTTACCCCAGGACAACCCCCTTGAGTCCAAGCCCGCCATCTCCAACCATGCAGATGCTTCCTGGAAAGCTCAAGGGCATCTTCTGCCACCGACTTGCACCGGTCAAAGGCTTGGTTGCCTCACCTGGCTGCCAAAAAAAGTTCTGGAGCAAAGATTTGTCAGCAGAAGAAACATTGAAGGAGATGCCAAAGGTGATGAAGATCCCAGGGGACCCAAGGGGGACTGGCCACATCCACATGGAGGGTGACAGCACCGGCTTTCTCCTAAATTAAATTGGGGTTGTGCAGGACCAGGAGTTGGACTTGTGAGTCCCCTCAAATTTGGGATATCGTCTGATTCCTGAAGCTAGGAATAAGCTTGGATAAGGACCCGCCACCAAGGGGGGCAATGGCAGTGGCAGTTCCGTGCCCTGTTGGGGTCGTCTCTCAACCACACTGAGAAAAGAGGTGAAAATCCGCATTCCCAAACTTATCCCTCCAGAACTGGAAGCCGTAAACAAACCCAGAAGCCGCCGCCGCACCTCCCTGAATTCCTCGGAAGCCGAGGCGGTTGAGCGTGCTCAGCGGAGCCGTTAAAAAAGACTGGAGCGAGCATCTTCCATTAACGTTACGACCGTGAAATATGACAATAAAATGACGGCCGTATGGTCCCAAATTTGCAGCCCGCCGAGCTGCTCGGGGTTTATCGTCACTCAAACGTGCAGAGAGCTGTAAAATGTTTACAGAAAGGGTCGTTTGTGGCTATAAAATCCTCTTTTCTCTCCTAAACAAGGCTGAGCGGAGCCATTTACAAAGCCCGGAATGTTCATCGGGGGAGAGGGGAACATCTGTTCTCTCCAGGAGTTTGCAGTGATCTTCTCGAACAAATTAACTAAAATGGGTGCTTTCTAATTAAATTAGCACTCGATTGGAATGGTTTGCATTGGTGCAATTAGCGCGGGGAGGCCAGTTAGGCTCCAGCACAGGCGATTTAACTGGAAGGTGAAATATGGAAAAGCCCATTACCTGGAAAACGGGAGTCGGAGGGGTAGGGAAGCCTGGACTCCCTCCAGCTCCGTGCTCATGAGCGGATAACATAAGGTGAAGGATGGGATGCCACCGAACCCACCCTTCCCATTCAGGATGCTCACCTGGGAGTGCCACACAAATTGGCTTTTTGAAGGATGCTTGGAAAGCACTGGCACCCTCAAATTACAGAATCCCGGAATCATTTAGGTTGGAAAAGACCTCCAAGATCAACCTTTACCCAATCCCCACCTCGTCAACAAATTACTCCTCCGATCTCAAATTTCCAGGCTCCTCTGAAAGGGGTGGGAACAAAACAGCAGCTCCACTCCATGCACACAGACCACATCCCTCCTTTCCAATCCCCTTTCCCTATATCCCGAGCCCAGACCCCCACTGAGACCCCGCAAGCTGACGCTCTTGCCCATGCTGGTCCTTAAAGGTCATCTCCAGACCCCCTCCCCATCCCTCCCGTGCACAGAGACGGTGTTTTCCTTCATTCCTCCTGCATTTCCCAGGATTAAAAGGGCATTTTCCCCAATTGTGACCGCTTAACCAAGGAATTCAGCTCATTCCTTAATAACAACCTGTCCTCCTCCTTATTTACTCTCCCAATAATTCGTGTGTCAACTTCAGGCTTCACAAGCACAAACCCAACGTTATCGCTGGTACAGTTCCCCAAATCCCACCCCAGACTCCGGCCACTTCCTAGCACTACACAAGAACTCATCCCGACCACCAGCTCAGCTCCAAACTCAATCTCAGAATCTCTAAGTATTCTGAAGGGATACAGGAATATTGGAAGGGATCCACAAGGTTCACGGAGTTCAGTCCAGGTGATTTGGCCACCACTAAGTGCTTGGTCCTTTAGGAGCATCAACGGCCTCATCCTGCATCCTCCTGGGGTGGTGGCCAGGGCTCCTCTTCTCCCATTGGATTTGGGGGTCCCCGGTTGCTGCTGTGCCCCCAGATCCCTTAGCTGGGATTAAGATGAGACCCAAGGATGGGCAAACCCTATGGATCAACATTCCCATGTCCAGATTCAGCATGCCATCTCTTTGGCAGGGAAATTGCTTCATCATCAGATGATTTTACAGCCACCTGCAATTCCTGCCTGGTTTTCCTTTCCTATGGATCCTCCAGAATCTGCTTTCCCAATGCCATAAGCTTCCCTGGGCAAAGGAGCACAAAGGAATGAGTGCCCTGACCTCATACCCACCCGCCAGCTTCACCCAACCTTCCTGCCAACATTCCCAACTGGACCAGTTCCTCCTCCTCATCCTCCCAACCAAAACACCTGAAAATCATCCTCCCAGACACCAGAATAAAGAGGAGAAAGATGCCCTAGCCTCCGAGTTACTCCAGGCTGCTGAGTGTATTCCAAGGCATTTCAACAGCCTTCTTGTCCATGGATTAATTGTTCCGACTTCATCATGGAGATAAAAACCCCAATTAAGCCACTGCTTTGGGAACACTTCCCGAGATCAAAAGGGACTTGAACCAGGGCCAAGGAAAAGGAAGGAGGGGAGAAATCCCTGGAAAGGGAAGCTGCATGTTTCAGTCCGTGTTGTAGAGAGGAGCATTCCCAGCCGGAATGGTCCCCTCGCTGTCTCCACCACACCATGGTTCAACAGTGCCCGCGCTCGTCTGTGACTTCGGGAATATGTTGTTAATCCTGGGAATTCTCTTTCCGACAGTGTTAAGGCATCCCAGCCCTCCCTGGCTTGAAGCAGCTGAGCCAGGCACAGCCTTGCAGATCCTTATGGATGATCCTGCAAATGCTCCAGCCTGGCTTTTGCAACTGAATTCATCCCTAATCCCAGTAGGATCCTGCTCCAGCTGCATGGAAAGCAGGGCTCAAAGATGGGAAGGGCTCACACTGAGCCACATCTTGTGTCAGACAAGCTGGCAATGGGAATTTCATCATTACTCCCACAAAATACTGTGATTTCTAAGCCCACTCCAGGATGGTGCTCCATCCGGAGATGAGGAGGCTGCGCATCTCTCTGGAGAAGGATGGGAGAGGAAAAGGGAAGTGTGGTGCATCACCCAGCCCAAAAACCTCCCACTCAGAGCTGGGAAGAACCATGCACAATCCCACTGTTGCCATCTCCATCACCTCTGCTTCTGGGGGTACATCCCTAGAGCACCCCAAAATCCCATCCCTTATTGGTGATTAAAGGATTTTCCTGCAGAGGAGCTAAATTAGGAGAGGAGGAACCAAGGAAAACATCAGAGAAGCAGAAGCCACTTGCTTTCACATGTTGGAATTCCTGAAAAGTTCTGCTCATCCTGAACTGCATTTCCCAAAAATTTTACTGACTTTCAAAGTAGATAATCCCACACTAACACAGCTCTTCCTTCAAACTTCCAATCTGCAAACACTCCATCCCACTCCCACTGGAATGTTTTTATTGGAAAGCTTCCAAGCTATCTTCTTCTGGGAAACAGGTGTGATGGATGGTCCAGAGGTCCTCCAGAGGCAGAGCATTCCTGCATCCCACTATACACCTTCCCTATAGGGCAGCGCTGTGATTCCATCATGGAACTAAGACAGGATTCACCGTCGGGTAATTTACAGGATAAGGAAGAAGTTGATAAAATAAGGGGACAAAGTCTTCACACTTTTTGGGAACAGACACAAGGATTTGTGCCCAGACGGGAATCCCGACTGCAATCCCAGTTTGGGCTCCCAGTCTTAACTGGTTTGGGGACTCACAAGGAACATGGATCCCATCAAAATCCATGGAGAGCAGCAGGGAATAACTTTTTTTCTTGGAAAGCTGGAGCAACTGCAATCAGAGGATGGGATTCCTACCTGGCTCATCCTCTGGCTCATCCTCATCCCTCTCCTCTTTGCAGCTGTGGGAACCGGGAGATTCTGGGGATCGGAGGGAGATGAAGGATGGCAGCTTTTGCAGGCAGCTGCTTGGCTTGGGGTCCTCCTCTTTCCAAAACTTCACCTCTTGCTCTGTACCCGAGGGTCCGGGAATTTCCCCATCATCCTGGAGCTCAGCTGGATCACTCCTGCACGAGGCAGATGGGAAAAATAATAAGGAAAAGTAAAACAATCCCACTCGGTAATGCTGGGCATGGCATCACATGCAATGGAAGAGGCTTGGAGCTCCTAGTACTCCATCCAAGGCCATGCTGTATCCCTGATTTCCCCAGAGCCAGCACGGATTCAGCCAGAATTTCTCCCTCCCCAGCTGGATTCCCTGTCCTGCACTTCCCTGCAAGGTTCCCAGCTCCTCAG
>VZTN01016945.1:93939-117936 GCA_013400515.1 Erpornis zantholeuca | reverse complement strand
AAATTGCATGTACAAGAGCAGCTCTTACAGTCCTTTTAAAGTCAGTAGTGGAGCAGTTCTGGCAGTGGAGAGTCTTCTAAAGTAGAATTATAGTCTTCATGGGTTAGTGAAGCACGAGAAGGACAAGTCCTACAGGTTATTTTTCTAGTGTGTGTGCAAAGGAAGAAAGTGGGAGGAAAACACAAATGGACTTAAGCATATTGATTTACCAGAGAAAAAAACCCCAATCCAAATATGAAACAAAATTACATTTTTAGAGTAACTAAACTGAAAATGCAGCTTAGATGAAGATTTCTCTTACACTAAACCTATGGAGAATAAAGAGGAACAAACATCCCTTCTCTGGCATCTCCCACAATTTTTTTGCTGTTTCCCCATCAAACATCAGGTTATAACTTATCAGCTTTGGGCAAGTCTTCAGTGGTTACAGAGAAAAGTTGTACCCAAGGCCAGCAAAACTGAAGTTTCCACATTAGCAATTCTAGCCAAGTATACTTTGAAGAAGCAGCTGGTGGAGAATGGGGGAGGAGGTAGCAGGGCAGGGAAATTTAGGCAGAACTTTTTTGGGCATTGAGGTTTTACAGAGTGTTGCAGGCCCACTCTCCAAAATATCACCAAATTATCAGCTCCAACTGCCTTTACCTATTAAATGCAGAGAAATAACATACCCACTTTCACAAATGCAGGTCAGGAACCAAAGAATCATTAATGTGAAAAGACCTATAAATCCTCAATTTAACCTAACACTGCCATGCCCACCACTAAGCCATGTCTTTGAGCACAACATTTACACATTTCTGAAATTCTTATGTTATTTATGGCAAGTAGATCCAACCCTAGCAGCCTCTAGAACTCCATGCTTCAGCCTCATCCATGTCATTTGCTCAGGCTGGCAAGGAGTTTTCCTCCAGTACCTACTGCTGCCACACTAAAGGGAGATTCCATTACCTCCCACAGTGTCCTGGCCAGTTCTGATATGCTTCAGCAGACTTGGTTAGGTTTGCTTTTTATTTTCATTACATAAATATTAGGCAGTCTTTGTAACTGCCACTTCAATTATTTTTCAAGGAATAATACATTCATACAAATTCAGACCAAACAGGAATTGAACACACTCCTCTGTGTTTCAAGATATATGCAAGCCCCACTTCAAATCAGACATTGCCAAACCCAGCAATCCGAAATGGCTTCCACATTTGTCTTCTCCTTTAATGGTTTACTCCTCTGTTATTCTGCAGAAGTATTCTGAAATAACTAAGAGAGATTAATTAATCAGTGGTGTTTTGAATATTGATTTTCAAAATATGCTACCACATGATTCTACAACAAGCCTAACAGATTTGTTCCTAGCTTTTTCATGAACAACCATCCTTAATTTAGCTCTAAACAGAAGCTTCATACACTTGAAATATTGTTAGAACTTCCTTTGTTGTTCTCACATGCCCTCTGCTTTAAGCTGCTTAATAGCCTGAGTCCCTTTGAAACCACAGCTCTGTCATTAAGTGCTAAATAAGTGTTTGATGTGTTTGGTTTGGTGTTTCTCTCCACTCCCTCTGCCCATGCACTGACATTTGTCCTTTTCTTAGGCCAGAGTGAAAGCAAATCTATTAAGCTGCAACTAAGAAAATATAGGGAAAGAAAAATAAAATCTCTCATACAGAATACAGAACCATTCCTGAAAAGAGGAATAAGGATGTTTTTCTTCTGAGACCTGTGATTTTTTTTGATTATCTAAAGTAATTTGTAAATTTTTTTTTGGGGGGAGGGGTATGTTTGTTAATAGAATTCACAAATACACATCTTTTTTAATGAATCTAATCCTTTTAAAGGTCTCCTGCAGATATAGGTAGGTTACATGAACATTTGTCATTGTCATTTTGTCAGCTGGGTTCTTCAAACTCCTGTTCTGTTGCATTTTGTAAGGGCATGTCTGGGTATGCTCTTGTTAGATTTTAAAGACCAAAAGCAATACCAAAGGTAAGTAAATGTGTCCAATACAAAAGGAAGGAGGAACATCCATAAAAAAACCCAAGCTTACTTCCACTTTGCTGAACTGCAAAATACAAATCATCTGGTTAGTCTTGAATAGAGAATATAGTTTAGGACTAACTGCAAATGTCAGAACACCACAGATGAAAACATTTTGATAGAGCAATAAACACTTTTAAGACCTTATGCTGTGGTTAATTCTAGCAATTTTGCCTCAGTGAGAAGCAGCACATTGTTTACAAATATTTAGTAGGTCAAATATGAAGTGTCCTTTGGAAAATACTGTGTAGAACATTTTAATAATAAACTAAACATTTGTCTTAATCTTATTCTAAATAAATACACAAAGACAACATAATCCTTCAGAATTAACCTTTGATCAAATACAAGTACTCAGTAAAAAAAGGAGTAGCTCTTTCTCAGCTCATTTTCCTTGCCTTAAGATATAACTTAGCAGTTTTTTTAAATTTAGTTTAGACTCAAAGATGCATCCTATTCCAAGCTCCTCTCTATAAAAACATACCAAGGAGTAGCCCCCATTCTTCAGCATAAAAGCAGAAGAACAAGCAGAAAAGTGTGCCCTAAAAACCTCAGATGCCAGAGACCACAGATGTCTCAGTGCCTGACTTCAGTCATCACAGTGAATGTTTCTGAATAGAATTCATCATGTTCAGAGGGAACAGGTTCTGTGTAAGAACCACACAGAGGTCACTCAGATTGGGAGGAAATAAAAGCAATTAAATGGCATGGAATAGGTGGGGTTTTTTTCTGAATAAGCCAGAAACAAGGTTCCTTAAGTTCCTTAAGAGCAGAACAGCCAAATCCCAGATAGCAGAACGAACTACAAGGCTTTTCTAAGATGATTATGAATATCACCTTTCTTTCTAAACATTGGTAGAATAAATTCAGATAAACCTGAAAATTTCCTCTCTTCTTGACCTCTCATTTCATTTTCTAATTTCCTTGTATTAATGCAGCTGTGGAGATCCACCTTTCCAAGAAGCAGACAACATGGGTACCACCAAAATGCCATCCTTCCTTCCACTGCTGCTGAAGCTGGGGCACATGTGCACCTTATCTCATTACCTGAGCACATGGGGAGGCTTATTCCAGTTCTTGGAAGCCTGATTACATAGGTGGCATGCAGGGAAAGCTAATCAGAGGATCCTTTCTGCTTAGTGAATCCTGGCTTATGGGTGACAACAGAGTGAAATCAGCAGAACAGAGATGGACTTCCAGAAGCTTGTTCTACTAATAATGACAAACTGTGGCTCATAAAGCAGGAGTGTACTAAAAATACCCAAGAGATTAACTGAAAGAGAGGAAATATTAACCGTGAACTCCATGGCTTTTCTCAATAAGTGTCAAAACCTCAAAGCTATTGAAACATTGTTTTCTGCATTTAATATTTACAATGCTGTGATAGCAGCAATGAGATAATTATAGCACTTCTGCTACCAAGGCCATGATTCAGCCAAGCCAAACATCAAGTCATTATTTGTGTCATTCCACTAGAAGGGGTGAGGAGGGTTAAAGGGAAGAGGAGAGCAATATGAGCTTTGAGATGCTGTTTACAGAAGCAGAATATTTGTTTCCAGCACAAAGCATTTTGCATCTTGTGCAACTGAATTGCCGTGCAATTTTTGCTACCTCCAGCCTGTTGGTTTTTTTCTTCCCTACATCTTGTTAATGACCAACCCAAAAGACCAATGCAACTAGCAAGAAGGCAGCAAATGAAGGGCACAGCCAAGATGTCAATTTTTCAGCCAGTTTCTCAGCCTGGAATGCTGCAGGCTCTATGGAATTATTTAGCTATTCCATGGTGATAATGCACAGTATAACTTTTCATGTGGTGAAGATAACCATGCCACAGGACTTGGCTTTGGGGATTCTAATAGGGCATCTGTGCTACCTATGTAGCAGAAGGGGAACCCATTTTCCAAACATCATCCATGCCTTTCAGAGATATGGCAGTTTAGACTAATAACCCCCTTAAGAGTAAAAATATTTCTATGATTGTGCTGTGAAATCACTTAAAAAGTATTTTTACACAAAAAGAATCAAGCAATACATCAGCAGCATCATAAATTAAAGAGGTACTTTCTGTCGATCAAAATTGTCAAAAAATTTAGTCCATGTACCAATTTAGCAAAAAATCTGGAATAATCTATGTTTCAGAAAGCATTGTCTCAAGTTGGAAGTAAAATCTTCCCTTTAATATTGTCCAAATGGTGTCCCAGAAAATAGACAGGAAACTTTACTACTTGTAAATCCAAGGTGATCAAGCCTTTCTCCTCTTTTCAATTGCTATGCTGCATAATATAAAGTACAGTAGCGGACTATAAGAAGCATAATGAAATTTTTTTGGTGGTACTGGGTTCTGGTAAAACTTCAAAGCAAGCACTGTTCCATTTTTGGGCACTGTGATCCAAGGAAAGTACAAAACACTTGGGATCAGAGCAGGAAAGAATTTTAAGAGGAGCAAAAAGCATGATCAAGTCTGAAAGGAAATTATATAGTTTGGTCTAACAAAGGCTGAAGGAAGATGTGTGTGACAGCTTTTCTATCTTTTACATGTTAAATTATTAATTAGTAGAGAATAAACATTTCTTCACATCTGATGAAGATAAGTAGTGGGTTTAATAGCAGCAAGGAACTTTCAGGTGAAGTACACAGCACTACAGATGGCTAAGTACTGGAAGAGAGTGCCTCGGGAGGCAGCCAAATTTCCATTATTGTATTTAGAAAAAGCTAGATAAATATGCATCAGAAATAACATAGGAAGACCCAATTCTACCTTGGGGCTGAAAGTGAAAAGCGACCTCTTCAAAATATCTTCCAGGTTTATTTTACAGGATTTCTGCAAGGAGTCTTTGCTATCTGGCCTCCTCAGACCCCAGCAAGCTCCCTGCTTGAATGCACGACAGGTTTTCACAGTTATCCAGATGAGAAACTAGCAATTGACTCAGGTCCTACCATGCTGAAATGCCAGAAGCTTGCTGGCAAGTCAGCACTATTAGTAGAAAAATCCTTTGAGAGTTCTGCAGTAGTACAGTATTTAAAAGCTTGAATTTATGGACAAAGCTGTCCAGTTGTAAATGTGGACTTGCTGCATTTACAGCACTTCAGCGTGTTTTACATCAAAGCACACAAGGCCCATTTCAGGCCACTAATACTTGTTTATAAGGCAATTTAATTCAAATCAACTTTATATTAGTAATATATGTTCCATGTGCTCAGCTGGATGGGATTTTGTTAGTATTGAGTTTGTTTGTAATCATATAGATAGAAGTAATTGCATCACAAAAGTAATGTTGTGCCACACTGGATCACAAACAGAACTCAATTAGGACTTGCATAACATTCCTTATTACTTTTATTATCTTCTCATAGGTATTCTACACAGAAAATCTGTAATTATTTCAAAACCTGTTTTTATTTCCATAGTCCTTCCTTGCCTGAACTAGGTGACAATTTTCTAAGGAGCAAATATGAAAAAGCAATATAGGCCTTCCTCAATAAACCAGAACATCACAAATCCCACTGTTCTTCAAGTGCAAACTTCATCTCCTCACTTGTTAATTAAGTACATAAATCAGGATTAATACACTAAAAAAAGTGATAACCTAAAATATTACTGAAGAAACACTTTTCATGTTTCCCAGCTGTGAAGAGAAAGGCCAAATTACACAATTCCAAATACTTGTGCTGCTTAATGCATTGCTTGAAAAAGCAGTAATAGATAGTAGCTAATCAGAGGCTGGGGAATGTAAACAATTTTTTAAAATCCCAGACAAGATTTTGAATTCTCTTTGGTGCATTCTTGAAAAGACTCAAAAGGGATTAATCCATCCACGTATACTCCAAATTCATGAAAAAAAAAAAAAAAACACCTTGGAGGATATTTTACTAGTATTTTCATAAAAATGAATAACTCTGAAAAACAACCTCACCTCAAAAAAGCCAAACACATGAAAGGCTTAAGTGCTTTAACCTGTGGTTGAAAGAATGTCTGTCTGGGGCTTTAATCTCTAGCAGGAAAATAGGCTAAGAAGACACTTCCAGTATATTGAAAGTTGCTAATTTTAAGTTAAGAGTTCCAGACAAAAGTTATCAAAATAGAACAGGTTACAAGAAGGTCTACTCAGAGATGTGCAGAGTATTTGTAGATACAGCTCACCAAGGATATCTGAAGACATGAACTGTTATGACTCATAAAGGTAGTTATGTTAGCTCAAAGAAATCATTACTCTGAGGGGTAATTCAGCTTGGCTAGAACATTACACTGTTGTGGCAAACAGTGCTTCCAAAACCCCAAACTACCTCAAAGTAATCAAACCTGGACATTTCTACATGGTACAATTTTATGCCATAGAAATGTGTCTTAAATGAACATGAGTCACGTAGCCTAGCAACAGGAAACACAAGAGAGGATACTCCTCTTTAGCATGGAAGTTGTAGGAGGATTAATTAAAAAAAAAAAGAAAGAAAGAAAAGAAATAAACCACCCAACATGGCCAACCCACAGAAGACAAAAGAAGAGAGACAAAAGAAAAAACTGGGAGGATATTGCTTGTGAAAAAGTGACAAGTTTAACTGTGTTTAGAAGAGTAGAATGAGAATTAGAATAGCCTTTCATAAGAATAGATTGGAGCAGATAAAACTGTTAGCCATCTTAGAAGACTACTCCAAATGAAGAGTTTAATGCTGGCTGTGCACCAGCTGACACCTTTACTAGGATAGGCCAAGCAGTGATGGGCTCACCAAATGATGAGAATTGATGAAATATAAATTCAAAAGCTGTTCCCACTGAGTGAGATAAAGGATGTAGACAGGAAGGAGCAAAATATGAATACAGGAAGGAACTGAAACACATTACCCACAAATTGCTTCCAAAACGACCTGAAATCACACTTCACAGAATAAATTTTGCAGATAATGTTAGAGGAGGTATATCTCTTCTGAAGAGAATTGGTGTCTTTCACATGATCTCCCTCACACACACAGAGCTCAAAAGCAGGGTGGCAGAAAAGGACCTGGGTGTTGTGATGAGCAACAGAATATGTTAACCTATATTTTTTCAGTGAAACTCACAACCTGTCATTTTTCAAATTCAACCATGATGATTCCGTTAAAAAAAGTATAATTTCAGAGCTTTGTGTAACAAGTATAAAATAAACAAATAAAACCCCAAACAACCACAACAAAACAAAACACACAAAGCATCAAGAAAAGCCATCCAAAACAGTATAAGTTATTTGATACATTGCTAAATGTTGAACTTGATACTTGTGAAAAATTTCATCTGCCATAGTTGTGAGTGCATTTTTAGGAAATTCACTAATTGTAATGGAAATTTGTGATATTTACTACACTGCAGAATACAGCCAAACTGAATGTCACCACTGAATTTTCTCATCTTTATTCACCATTTCTCATCTGTTTACTAAGTTAACTGATAAATATTTCTGACAATTTTCACTTGAACAGAGTCCATCGATAATTTAAGAAGAAATAAAATATTGCTGGTAAAATAGACTCCTTTTTCAGAGACTTTTCCTTTCATCTCCTCCATGCTAAAGCTGGCACATCACAAAGTGACAGATGAATTTTATGAGGATTGATTCATGCCAGTCTCTGAAGAGTAATTAAGTTCAATAAAGGCCTGTCAATATCATTTGGTATCAATTGTCACTTTATATCATGTATAAAAAGTACAGATGCACACAGAGATGGACAAAAACCACAAGGACAGAAAGTGCAATTCAGCTAGAACAGCAAGGTGGCAAATATTAAACATTTACTAGGGCTGAAGTTACTGTCTCACCTTAAAAACACAGCCACTCCTAAAGGCCAGTCCTCAGTCAGTAGCCAAAGGCACAAATGCTCCCAAAATGAAAGGTTAAAACCCATGACTTTCCTCCCTTCAAAGGACATACATTCCATGCTCACCCTTCTATAAGATCCAAACCTTATAGAACTTATTAAGGCATTGGAAGAGGATAAGAGAAAGAAAGCATACAAAAGGAATAATTGTCATTTTTCCCCCTCTAGTGAGCATATGGTTTCACACTTAACACAGGCACCTGCATGACAAGAGCCATAAACCCAAATTCACACTGCAAATTTAAGGCTAGTTATCCCATCCCTGGACGAAGTGTTTCAAATAAGAAGCCTGCAGATAAAAAGAACCCACAGCAACAATCCTTTCAAAACTGTTTTGAAAGCAAGAGGATCCTTCTATTCTGTCAGCAAGCCAGAGATTCTGTGTGGTTAGAAAGCACATAAACACTCACATCAAGGTGAAGCAGTGCTGCAAGCCACTGGTAGCAGAACTCCACAGGCTTTAATCCCAGCAAGAACACCAAGTAAAGAGAGATAAAACTCAACCTCCAGCACTTGCTTTATAGCACTTGCCCATTAACCAATCCCAGAGAGATGGAGTCAGAGACTTTTCTGGAGAAGGCTGTCTGTGAAAGTGCTCCACCCTTCCCCTGAGTTTTAATTCACAGTCTCGGATTAATGCAGCTGTACCAGAAGCTGAGGACTGCTCAGCCTAGTGGGGAGCATCTGCCCTTTCAAGGTTAAATGAGTTAAAGTTAATTGAACATAAGAGACTCAAACTGCAAGTGGGAAGGCTCATGCAGGGATGTTAAGAGCAGAGAGGACATGCTAAGTTAAAAAAAAAAGAGACTTTGCATGTGGAAACATAGTAGGGCCTACGTTCTAGGATAGGTAGACCTGAACGTTTAACAAAATAGCAGGTGCCCAAGGATGAAGTTAGGAGGCTTTTTGTTACATTTGAAGTTTCAGAGCAGGAACGGTGGGTGCTGATAAAGAATAGCTGATCGCTAAGAGACTTTGGTATGCAGCAGGTGATTCAAGAGAACAAATGAGAGTAGGTTTCATCTTTTGGAGAAAGGAGTGATGGCTCTGTGAAATACAGTGGAAGTTGGGTGATGAGTTTTTTCATGGGCTGCTAGATGGCTCACTCATGCTAACTGTCACGATGGACAGAAGCTAAATACTCTTAAAATCCTTCTGTTAAGTGCTTAACTCCCTTATGTCCTTTTTTTCTTTGCTACCTCAGAACAGATCTTCTGGCCAAATTATGATTGGGCCCAGATGAACAATCTGAATTGGAATTACTTTATTATGTATGATATTCATCTCATAATGAACCATTACTCACCATTTTATATTCTCATATTCCTATCAATGATCTAGAAAAAAAAGCTTTATCTACATCCTGTCCATTTCACTTAGGATGTAGTTCTCAAGATTTCATTTGCAGATCACTGGAGGCACAGAGAGTAGTTCTTTGTTTTTTTAAGGAAATCATTGTTCTCTATATAGTGAGGTTTTTTAGGAGTTATACTTCATGATGACTTTTAGAAGTTTTTAGGTGATTTCATGACCAATTAATCTGAAATCCCTGTACGGTTTCTTTTTTCCTGTGCTTGGAACAGCAGCTCCACGTCTGGTGCTGGTAACTTTGGAGTGATTATTCAGCTTTGACCACAACTTCCAAAACAGCAGCAAGTAAAACAACAGAGGCCAAAATGAAATGAAAAAGAGAGGTTTGCTCTGTGACATTTTCAGCCAATAGGGGAGATTCAATATTAGTAAACACAAAACCTAGTGGCCAAGAAAATGGAAGAATACATACAGAATTCACGGTTCCCTCACAGCAAGCATTATAATCAATGTAAATTAAAACATGGCGAGGGAATATTCTCTTTTTTTTTTTTCCCCTATGTTTTATGGCAGAAAGGGTTTAAATCCAATAAAATTTTTCAAAAATTGTTGATTTTTTCAAAGATTCTTCTGCCTGTTATAAAACCTGCAGGGGGGAATAGCTACATAACTTCTTGATGTCTTCATTAAGGCATTATCTATTCTAAGAACATTCTCATTATCATGATCATCATTAGCATGTTTTATAGCATGTTCATTTGTTTTTCCTCCTTCTGAAATGTTAATCAAAGATAAATTTACTGTAAATCAATCAAAAAACATTTTCTTCATTTTAACTTTAATCACAAAGTGTTGTAGTGTGTAATAAATGAAATACAAAAATACTGAATTATTGTTGACAATTCTTTTAATAATAATAATGTGAAAAACCTTGCATTTTATAGCACTATGAATCTGAGCATAATATACAGTTACTTTTATTTTTTTTTAACTAATACCTTTTATAAAAAATATAACTTCTGTAAAACTTATTTCCAACTCACCAACCTAATAATATATTTGCAAACTTAAAAACTTATATATTAGAAAGTTTCTTCCTAACCACAAAAAATATACTAAAAGTCCACTGAATTAAAATGAGCAGGTTAGTTCATGAACAACTTCCCTTAAGGAAGAAACTAATTTAAAAACTTATAACTGAATTAATTTCAGTTACTCTTCTGGCTGCATTGTTAGAAATATTTGACAAAATAATGTATTCTCATTCTTACACTTGAAAAAAAACTTCTACATAAATCAGACCCAAATTTTTTAATATCTAAGTATCATAAATGCTCCTCAAAATCCAATGGAAATGCTGGGCTGTCATGCATATAAACATTTAGCTGGAGTGTGCACAGAGAAGACTGGAATCCACCTTCAATAATATTGCCACAGTTTTGGAAAGTGAAAGTGTGCCTCATATTAATTTCACAACAATAATATTGAGTTTATGGCCTCAGAAGGAGAGAACAGATTCTGAGTGGCAGTAAATTTTAACTGTCTTTGAAATTGTGGTGAGCTGACCTCGTCTAGCTGGCAGATGCCCACCCAGCCACTCTCTCACTCCCATTGCTCCATGGCACAGGAGGAGAAAACATGGAAAAGCTCATAGGTCAAGATGAAAACAGGGAGAGTGCTTATGAGTTATCACCATGGGCAGAACAGTCTTCATTTGGGGAAAATTAATTTAATGTATCACTTACGGGATTACAAATACAATAGGATTGTGAGAAACAAACACAAAACCATGTCCCTTTACCATTACCCTTTCCTTCTTCCTTGGCTCAGCTTCATTCCTTTGTGGAATCTTCTACCTCCTCCTCCCGTGCCTGAGTGGTGCAGGGAGATGGGACAGTGGAGTTGTGATCAGTTCATAATTCTGGCTCTGCTGCTCCTTTTTCCTTACAAAGTTCCCCTGCTCCAGTATGGGTCCCTCCCACGGGAACCACACCTTCAACAACTGCTCCAACGTGAGTGCTGCCCACCGGCTGCAGTTCCTCACACACTGCTCCAACATGGATCTTCTCCAAGGGGTAAAGTCCATCAGGCACAGACACCTCCAGCACGGTTCCCTCACAGTCTGCAGTTTCTGCCAGAAAAGCAGCTCCTGTGTGAGCTCCTCTTTTGCCTCGCTCCTCCATGGGTCTGCCGTAGTTTGCAACTTTCTCCAGGGAATATCTGCCCAGGGATCCTCTGTGGGCTCATACCCACTCTACCATGGTCCTCTCCAGTGGCTGCAGGGAAAAACTCCTCTGGCATGAGGTGTTCAAAGGCTGCAGGAGAATTCCAGCTCAGACACCTGCAGCACCTCCTGCCCCTGCTCATCCTCTCACCACAGAGCTGTTTCTCACACTTTCCCCTGAGTTCTCACTGATGGGCAGCACTTTGTCCTTCCTCTTTCCCTGACTCACCACTGCTGTGACTGCAGGACTCAGCTGTGCCCTGGAGTGGCTCTGGAATTCTGTGTGTCTAGGGCACAGAAAGCATTCCACTCTGCAGCCTGTGAATACACAGCACTCTGAGGCTTAACTTTCAGGCTTTTAATAAAATAGTTGGATATAGTCAAATTAGACAGTTTCCTGGTAGTATGAAAAATTATAAAACAATTTTGCCACTCTATTTTTATCATATTGCTTCTTCTCCATGCTCATTTCAGCATAAAAGTACTTCCTTTGTGCTACACTTTAACTCCAAATTACCATCCAGCTTCAGCTAAAAGATTGGAAATCAATTCCTAAAACATTATATTGATGACAAATAAATGATAGGCAATTCACAACAAGAAAACGGAAAACTTTTGGACAGAAAATCATCATAAATATTTGTGTACATAGCAATGGAAAGTAAACTACATTCTAGGCTTCCTGTATTACATGCAAATTCTTATTTCAGGGTAAAGAATAATTTGTGCAGACAATATTTATTCTATTCCTACTATGTGGATCAAATGGTATAAAAATGTGTGATAACCTTGATTCAGACATCTGATAAGTAGATAGCACAAAATAGAGATCTGAGAAAATCCTGTATGAATGTTTATTATCTCCTATGGCTTGGATCTGCTAATATGCTAAAATACAGACTGTGTTGGAAGACAATAAGCAAACAAAGAATTATCTGTTGAACATGCTGATGGCATGATGAACAGATCAGTTATTAATACTAAAAAAACATCATACATAGGATATGCACAAAGCTCCCAAAAGGCAAAGGTGGAAGGAAAATAGTTTTCCTGTGGTATCAATATTAAAGTTTTCTATTCCACGGATTTTTTTTTCTCATAGTGTCAGAAAGACAATGGAAAATATCTCCATTAATGAACTGCTGAAAACACACGAGTAAATGCTGACCCTAGGTTTTGCTCATTCCCAGATGCATTCCAGGCTGCAGAGGATAAGCTACTGTACAAAAGAATATAGTTGGCTGGACCTTGAAAACTGAGAACTTTATCAAGAGACAGAATCGTAGCTCCCCAAAGTTCATATCTGAGGGTCCAAGCAATGAAAGTACTGAGTGTTTGGTAAATTAAAATCTGGAAAGGGAATTATGTACCACAAATTATGTACCTGAAAAACTTCATAGCTACAATTCCTGTTTCCTTATCTGAAAAAGTTTTGAAATAACAGAATGAGAAAAAAATTCAGTGTTTCCTTTTGTAAAAGCTAATGAAGACAAAAATCTTAGTCATAAATATGAAGTTGGACCTGCTCTGTATAAGCCCTTTTTTTCCTCAGTAATGGAACAAGACTTAGAAGGAAAGGTTTCCACAGCCAATTGGCTAATTTGAGAGGTCTGAAGAGTTCATATAATGCAGTTTGCATTTCTTCATACTTCAGTGTCTCATCATTTGTCAGGGAACACAATGAGAAGAGAGCAAAAGACAGGGGAAGCAGCAGACGTGACAATGCTCTCTGGCAGAGGAACGAAGGGGTACAATTAGGTGGGACCCAGAGGCTCTTAGTAGTGGCAGCAAGGTAAACGAGTAGTGTAAAAAGGGGATCTATTATTCCTCAGTGAGCAGTGCTGCAATTATTTCCTCTCTCTGTATGGCAGGTCTTCCATCCCACCCTTCCTGGCTTTTTAATTTTGCCATAGCATTTGCTGAGGGAAAGCTCTGTCAGCGTAGCATGGATATGGCTGTTCAACTTCTGTATGACAGACAGAAATTTGCTGGCACTCACTGTGCATTATCTGTGGAGACTTAGGGATGTTTAGAACCAGTGGGTCTCGTTAGCAGAGTAGTAGGAAGTGTTGCCCCACCAGGTCACTTCAGTCAAAGCTAGTCTACAGGTCACACAAATTTTGCATGTATTTCTCCTTTCCTATGCAGACAAAGCTTTTGGGCAGAAAAAATAGGAGAAATCTTGTTGCTCCACTAGCCCTACAGTTTAGAAATAGGGTGGAAATGAAAGGTGTAATCGTTGGTAGGTGATCCTTTTTATTTTGCTATGAAGTTCAGTACTTTGTGACTTTTTCGGTGACAGTGCCAATCACTCAGGAAATGCATGTTTCTAAAACAACTGCATATTTCAATAAAAACAGCAATAAACATTATTGGGTAGCAGGGGGAAAAGTAAAGACGGGAAGTAAATTTTTAACTATCTTTAGATGGAAAATGCAAGTCACTGAAAGATGGCAAAATTAATGGGTTCCACTTAACTTGAGATAGCTGAGTGAGCCTGCTGCCTCACAGCCATTAGTGAGTCTGGGCTGAAAATTCTTAGCTGGAGAAAACCATCTGGTAAGCACCATACAAAAAAACTCTGCATGCCTTGGAGCACTTGGAGCACGTAGGCAATAGCAAGCAAGAGGCAAAACTGGGGTTTGGGAAATAGATATCACTTCAAGCCGAGTTACTCAGACTGAGTGATTCATTTCTATACACTCTTCAGCCTTGGAGAAACACCAGCTCAGCCTTTCCTCAGGAGTTTCTGTATAAAAAAAATTTAAGAAAGTTGGGCCCTGTGTCCTGAAATCATGCTGAGAAATACAGATCTAAGTGAATAACTTAGGGAATAAGACAGTGGGAATCAGAGCAGCAAACCTGACCTTAAGACAATCCTGAAACTGAGTACATCTCTTAAACCTGTCAGAAGGAAAATCAAAGGAAAATCGACAATGTTTATCAAACATTTTTAATCAGAGAAGTATCTTATTGAGAGAAGTTCTATAATCTTCAGTGGGTTACTCATGGTGATGACCACGATTACAATAAATATGGTACATTTGGATTATTTTTTTCCCTGATGTATTAAAGGGATGCAGTAAGTCCCACTATCAAGTTGCACATCTATATGCATCTATATATCTATTTTCAGTATCTTTGTACTTCTTAAGAGATTGTCACAGGTAAAGCTTCACAGTTCAAAGGATTGAAAGCATAAATCCTCAAAAACTGAGAAAAAAAAAAGAGAACAATTTCTTATTGTTAGATTATTTCTTTTGTTTGCTTTGAGGCTTTTGGCTGGTACTTTTTTTGTGTGTGTGTGATAAGACCTTTCCAAGAAATGGAGGTAATACTTTCAAAATCATGCCAGTGCCCAGGCTAGAACTGAGAAAGAAAAGTGTCTCTGAAAAGATTTAGACATAAAATAAGTGGTTCTATATCTGTTAAGTTATCAGACTTTTAAATTTATAAGTTTACCTAACTAATAGTCAGTTATATAATTCTTTAAACATTCTTTTATAAGAGACATCATGCATATTGAATGTGAAGTAAAACATATTACCTGATTTTGTCCTTTTTTATGCATGGATGAACTCCCTTTCATAACATTGCAAAAAGAGTGCTACTCAAAATCTTTTTTGGACAAGAGAAAAACACCATTGACATGACAATAATGATTCACTGTTATTCCAATTAACATTTTAACAGTCTAATGTTCCAAATAATTAATTAATATTTTTAAAAACCCTCATTGATAATAAAACTAGAATACAAATCTTCTTCATATTTACCTTTTTTTTTTTTTTCTGGTGCTGAATTCTCTTTCCTTTGGAAAAGCTTCAGTCTTTCTCAATGACCTCAGGAAAGGGAGGGACACAGAAGAATTTATCAGCAGCATCCCAAGGTCTTTGCTGGAAGGAATATCATGTCCACACTGGCAGTTTCTCCAAAAGCAAAGGAAAATACATATTAGACCTACTTATTTCAAGACAGAAAACATGGAATCATTTAGGACTTTAAAAGAGAATAATTGAGTAAGCAAATTTTCCAACATTTGTTCAGCTAAAATATATTTTTACTGTTTTGGTTTTGATGTCACAGTAAAGTGAAGACAGACTGGGGCAAGAGGCAGACTTCCCTATTGATCCAGCCCATGTTCATTAAAATTTACTTTCCAGCAGACTATGATTTGCAAATTTCTCTGTGCTATTTACTCGATCTTCCAGATCAGGCCAGAATGCTTTGAATAAAATGAATTTTAATGCATATGGTTTGACTATCCATCTATACTTCACCCCACATTAAAGTTCACTTTATTCATTGTCTTTCATCTAGTTTTCCTTCCATGTAATAGCAATCATATTCAAGTGAGTGTGGATCCTTTTTGCAAGATTTTCAAAGGCAAACTAAAATGCAAATATATCTTCTGCATATCCTTCATCCACTAATTTTGTAAGTCTATCAAAAAAGCAATCAAATTTGAGTGGCATGACGTGTTTTTTCTTTCCTTTTTGTTTAAACTCATACTGATTTTAAAAAATTAATGGTTTTCATTACAACGCCAAGATAATTCAATATAATGAAATGAGTACCCTATAATAGTCAAACACAGAATAAATACAAAATGCAAGAATTGGAACTTCATTTTAAAGCTGTGGATAGCATTCAAATATTTCATTATACTCTGTATATTTTAGGAAAGAAAATGAAATAGTGCCATGTATAAAGATATTACCAAATAGAGAAGAAATGAGCTGGTGGATGCATTTCAGTCTCATGGTAGGGTTCATCTGTTCTCCCTTTCTAAGCCTGTGGGGCAAAACTCTTTAGAAGAAACATGACTGTGATGCTGCCACATGACACACTGAGGTCTTCAAGGCCAGGCTGGGTGGGGCTCTGAGCATCCTGCTCTGGTGGAAGGGGGAAAGGTGTCCCTGCCCATGGCAGGGGTTTGGGATCAGCTGATGTCTAAGGTCTCAGATTTACAGATTATTCTCAGTTGGACTCATCTGGCTCAAAGCCCTCTACGATTCTGACAAATGAAAGTAGGCAAAATGAATGTGATTTATGCATTTTCTAGGATTTTTTGTATTTATTCTGTTACTCTTGGCTGTTTGGCACCACAAAGATTTTAAAGTCAGGAGTGACCATAAAGCAGGCCACAGACTTTTTTTTAAAACTCCTTTCTGAGAGTTAATGGTTCTTCAAGTAATGATGACACAAAATTCAATAACTTGCAGGCGAACTAAATTGTGTCTTTTCAAAATATATGTGATTTTAATTGTAAACGAAACCCACAGATTAATTGCTCCATTGGTAAGTTGCTTTAATTGAATAAAAAACTTTATTTTGAACAGCTGAACATTATCCCAAATTCAGTTGTTTTCAAACTTAACCTTCTCTGCACAAAACAGAAATTCTTGAACTCTTTCAGTGCAAGGTAAATATTCCAAACTTTATCTACAATTCTTTTGAGCATTTTCCTGTTACCAACAGTGGTTTTAACTCAATGAATGAATCATCTGCCTTATATGTTCCTGACCAGGTACTGAAGTCAGGGGAGGTGGCTAAAACAACTACAGGAATAGGTAATATCATTATGTGAAGCTTTGACTGCATGGACTGCTTCAGAAGTCTTCAAGTTGCTGTCACACACACTGCACCATCCCAAAAATAAATGGCAATGCTCTCAGGGCATTTCTTGTCCTTGTGAGAACTCATGTGAGACCTCATAGGGGACCCCAAGCTGCAAAGAGATCTTTGGGTCTATCTTTTTATTGAAGAAGAACAGAGTCATTGGAAGACAGAACTGTGTAGGAGATGAAATGGAACAAAAAGTATTAGTAATTTGCAGCTGTCATCTGTAGCAAAGAGATGAGCTGACAGTGCCAGGGCTGCAGCTGATCTCTCCCCTCATTGATGAGGAGTAACAGAGCTGCCTAAATGTCAGGCACAAACAAAGCATTAACACTGCCTCAGTATCTGCTGCCCCAACGCTGTGGGCTCAGCTCGGCATCCCCGTGCTGCTTACACTCCCTGATTGCCAACAGGCACAAAATGAGTGAAATAACCTCTGCATACTCTGACTTTTCTGTAGTAATTTAATGTGTGGAAATCTTCATAGTGGCGTTTGACTGCAATTTTCTGCTTTGGGTTTTGAGGTCTGTTGTGGTAAATGTCTGTAGTGGATCAGGCTGCGAGGAAAGTGTGGACAGAACCATTGTTGCTCCCAGCTTGCAAAGGACAACCTATGAAAGATTGAATACTGCAGTTTGATTTTTTTTATTTATTTATTTTCTTTACAAGGAAAGTCACTTACCTGAATTGTTGAATAGTACATGTAATATTTATTAAGAATGTAGCAGAAGAAGGAAATCAGACTGGAAAAAAAACAGAAAAGCTTAGCTGCAAAACCAATGTAAGTTAGTTAATGACCTCAGAAGTCTCAAGTAAAACCCTTTTATTTGAAAATATCTAAATTAGGCTTCCACATATACATCTTGGTTTAGATTTAATTTTGTTTTTTAACAGATTGTAGAATAGGAAAAGTTCCAAATTGAGATAAAGCCCTCCTTTTTTTTTTGGATTTTGGGTTAGAAAATCTGTTCCAGCATGGATGGAGGACAACTATTCAATTGCTGAAGCTCAAGCCTTAATCTAAGAGTTCTTCTGAGTCAAAACAAGAAGCTGGATTTATGTAATGCAAAATGTTGGACAATTACATGACCTTGAGACCCCTTCCAACTTAAATTATTGTATTATTAAAAAAGACATACTGCAGCATTTAACAGTAGCTACTCTAGGAAAGTGTACTTATAGATGAAGACACTGAATGTTATACAGTTACTTGCTTTACATTTTGAAATACTGACAATTCAAACTACAACACAGAGAATGATTTTTATTTGAAAATAAATTCCACATCTGGGACCCCAAATTTGCCTGTATAGAAAACTGGATTTATTCAAATGTTATATGTGAGGGATTAAATTATTTTTGCCTGTATAAAATAAACATGGAAAGCTTTGTAAGGTCATATCAGACCACAGTGACAAAGAAAAAAACCCTCAAGGGAACAGTGATTGTATTTACATTTACTTAGCCCATAGATTCCTTATATGAGATTCAGAGTCTTATTTCTTCCTTTAAACCAAATAAAAGTAGAATGAGAATTGAAGTCTCAGTTTTTAGCTGAAATCTGGAATTTAGCTTGAATTTTAAAGACTTGAGTCTTTAAGATTTGATGATAAACAGCCCCTTACAATCTATAAATAGTGATAGAAGCCAAAGAGAGAATTTGAATTTGTGTGGGAATCCCAGTGGCAAGTGGAACTCTTTTCCCTACATATACAGTTAGGCAAAAAATACAAAACAAAAACCCAGTGAAATGACATTGCATTATTCTGGATTACAAAGCAATAATGAAAAAGATGAAACTCAAATAGTCTTGTGTATACCTGAAGAGTTATAAATATGTTCAAATTTAACTCTCAGCTGGATATTAATTAGCAATTTTGTTTTATCTTTTGTATGGACAGCAGTATTTCCATACACTCCATCTTCAAGTAAGTGCTGTGCATTTCTCATTAAATAAACAGGTTTATTTTCAAAGTACTGAGACATTATGTTTTGAGACCTTTGAAAAATCATTCTAATGTTCCTTTCCAAAAATATAGGTCTAAATAGGCTATAAACTTTAAAAAAACCCAACCAACCCAGAAACCGAAACCAATCACCAAAATCCACAGGAGAACAACCACCCTGTATATTAGATATACATTCATTAGTTACTTCAAATTTGAAAAGCAACAGTGACTCCTTTCTCATTAAAACCAGGAAATTTTATACTGGAATTAAAAAGGACAGGTGGTAAAATATAATGGAGTACAATAAATGGTAAAGCTATTCTAGTCACTAATTCACCTTGCCTCACTTGATAACAAGCTCAAGAATATTTCCTGCTTTCCTGTACACACACATATCAGAATTACACTGCAGAGAATTTGAATGAGTTTGGGTTAATTTTGCAAGTTCATTTAGTTCCAGACTTAAAGGTCTTTTCTTGCAAAATAGAAATAATGTCAAATTAGGAGTTACATTTCCTTCCTAACAGGAATGTCATGTGCCTTGACTAGTCCAAGATGTACCTCATGAATGCTGTGGGTTTGAACATTTCCTTCAGTATATATTTTTGCCTAGCCAGCACACAAAATAAAAAACCTTTTTCCAAAGCTGCTGTTAGATTGCTTTGCTTCAAATACCTCAGTAAGAGAGCATAAAACATGTCTTAGTAGTCCTGCCCATCTCCCCCTAAATTTAAATATATATGACAGTAGAGAATAGACATGCGTTGAACTAAAAATTATTCTACTACAATTAAAATTTACCTGTCATGTATACCCCAAAGAAACTGGAGGGTTTGAGGAGTTGAAGAAAAGTTATAAAAAAATCTTGCTTCAAATTCTATTCTTGAACTTCTCAGTAGCAAGTTATAATTTGCCAAAATTATTTTTAATTAAAGAAATTTACAAATTAATTCCTGTAATTATTACTAGCTCTGTAAATTGTTTAGAAGCTTTAATTATGAACATTTAATATTCAAAATTCAAGCTGAATTGTGATTAAATGCAGTCCTATTTCTGCTTCTCTGCTGGATGAAAATAACTCTTGGAATGAATGTTTTCAGAGTATTAAAAATACATGTTTAACAGTTAAAAAGTGTCAAACTGCCTAATATTTACCTAAAGTTCTGTTTCTCCTTGTTTAACATCTTACAGCTAAGAAATACTGCTGGCAGAGAGCAAAACCTTAGAAATTTGAAAAGAGCTGAAAAGAGCTTCACAAGAAGTGCAGTTGAAGGTGAGAGATTTTAAGACTGAAAATCAAATAAATAAAGGGGTGGGAGTGGGTGTGTGCTCAAGTTTGTCTGTTTTATGTATTTGTGTTTCTACAAATCTTTTCATAAAACCCATAGCAGTAGACACAAATTTGGTCAGTTTTTATCTCTGTACTCTTTAATCTCATTTCTTTACTGTTATGTAAGTGCCTTGAGGCCCTAAGCCCTTTCACATTTTCATAATTTTCATAATGTTTAACACAGCTTTGTCCCAGATCAGTGGCACATGGGTTTACCTGCTTCTCTCTGATCAGCTCCTGCGATGGAGTTTGTGCAGTGAGAAAGAATCATGTCAGTAATGCCTCCTGAGGAGCAGCCAGAAAAGTCCAGGATTTGTACCTACACATTCCTCCCAAAAGACTTTAGGAAAGTTTATCAAGAGACCAATTGGACTGTTCTCTTACAAAAAAACCAAAACCAACCCAAACTAAAACTATTGAAGTTTGTAATATTCTATAGGTAGATGAAATTCATTTATTTCCCTCTGTGTAGTTCTCTAAGGGATGTCCAATTACAGAGGCACCTTTACCCTCTTGGAGTGTATATTCTAGAAAAAGGCAGGGAGATAGGCAGAAAAAGGAAGACTTAATACTGTTTCATTCATGGTAGTTTTCTGTATTTCATTTCCCAACTAATTAACCTTTTGCTGCAGAATAGTTCTGTGTTAAGAAGCACAGCATAACCATCAAGCAACTCATCATTATTGAAAGACTGTTTCTGTTTTAAAATACTTCCACTCTTTAGAAAAAAACACTAAGTCCCACAAAAATCTTTCTGTTCTCTCATCTCCCCCCAGAAAAGTCATACAAATGTGCAGAATTTAACTTTATAATAATTTTTTTTTAATTTCAGTTTCTAGTTTTCAATGTCAAAAATGTTTGTCTCTCAGCAACACAGAAAGACAGCAGTTTTCAGAAGGGAGATTTTTATGTTCAGATTTGTCATATGTATTTAACCATGCATAATCTGAACTTTAAAAAAATAGTACTCAGAATGTACAGAAAGCATATGTGCACACACAGGGTGTCCCTTTCTATAGGCACCCCCACACCTTGCTTGTATAAGAATGCACATATGTGTGTATATATATATATATATATTTTTTTTTACAAGTATACATCCCTTCTTTGTGTATGAGAGTAACCAATACATATAAGATATGTAGATTTGCAGAGTTTTTTATTGACTGAAGAAAAGGAATGACATGAAGACCCTCATCTGTCTCAGCCACACACTGCCCAGAAGCCTTTGCACATGGCCATCATCTCTGCCTTAGCAGAACACTTGGACAGTTGACTCCAAATACATTCTAATTTAAAGAACACATAAGAAAGGCACTCTCAGAACTTACTTCTCCTCAACATGCTTCAAAAGCAGCCACTCATAAAAGAGAAATATCTCCTTGGTGAGATGCTTTACTGCTGCTTTAATTTACCTGACAATCTATTTTGATGACTTCCTTAGTGACAGATATTCAAAAACTCCTCAATATGAATATACTTAATTTAAAATCAGTGAGCTAAAAACCTATAAATTGCATAATTTTAATAGTTTGAAAATCATAGTCACTATTATACAGGAAGTTGGTATAACCAGACATGATTATTAAATGGATAACAGGTTATGGTTGGAAGATTCCAATAGGTCCATTATGCTGAAAACATTTCTGAAAATAGATTTTTTTTTATTTTTTTCCCCCTACATTGCTGCAATTTTAGGAATGATATTTCTTTTCCACATTTCAAATGTTACCTTTAACAGACAAGTGTTATTTATGTGCAAATTTCAAAATTATTGAAATTGCCACTTCACAGCCAAAGAACCCTATTAGTGGCAGGCAGTCTAACAATTTGTTCCCCATGCTGCCCCTTTCCTGCTATGATCCCAAAGCCCAGCTCCTGGGAGCATCCCATTGTCCATTTCTCTGTGAAGGGCACAACCTGTGCACCACCAGTTTGTATATGAAGGAAGGAACCTTGGAGTAGCTGACACTTATTATGCAATGCATACACCACCATCTGTAGGTACTTCTGCAACTCCAGCTAAAGTCACAACAAGGACTCTCCTGGCTTTGAAAGCTGAATCAGGTCTGCAGTTGCTTCAGGGTGTAAAGACATGCAAAGTTTTTTAAGGAGGGACAGCTTTAAAATGCAGTTCTCTAGAAAATCCCTTCCTTACGCAAGGATTATCATGAAAAATTTCGAGGCAGAAGTTTGGAGATCAGAGCAGGCACACAAAAGAGTCAGCAGCATCGAGGCTGTCAGACACTGTGAAGCTGGATTGACCATTCTATCTGTGACAGGTATGTCAGAAAAAAAAAAAGAAGGCAGGAATCCTCCAGCCCTCGTGCTGTGCCAGGGTAAGGTGACATTGCAATAGCACCAATTGGTGGCAGACACTGTTACATGTCATCATGTTCCTTGTCCTTAGCCATCTAAGAGATCACATACTGAGTAGAAACTCCTTGATAATTCATTTTCTTCCATGCCACTGCCTGGGAATCTCTTGCAAATTCCCTTTGTGATCCAGTCGTTTTTTTTGGGTTATTTTTTTACTTTATGGGTTACATTCAGCATCCTGGAAGTTGTGAAACCCATAGTTTGAAGATGGGGTTCATGTATATTCTACCTTGCCAGCAGTGTAGCTCCCTCAGTGCCTAATGGAACCAGTAGGAACTTAAGCATCTGTCAGGATATAGCTCTGTCATTTTGTGCTGAAGAAAATGAGATATGACTGTAAGGAAATAATTCATGCTATTCCTCTAGAAATCTCTGCAAGGATACTGAGGGAATACACTGACCACGGAATCTGAGTCTGCTACATTGGAACTCCATAAATAAAAAGTTTTGCATAGGCAATTGCCAGTTATTATTATCAAGCTTTGTTTTTTTTTTTAAATAACTGATGCTTGCTAGTTTTTTAATAACTCATGCTTAATGAATGTTAATGAGGAGAACATGTTTCTTCTTCTGTTAGAGGCCTCTGAGATCTAGTTTGGAACAACATCAAAAGAGTAAGTTTTATTTCAAAAAAATATTAAAAAATGAGAGATTAGCTTCTAAATTATTGTGTTCTACCTTCCTTTAATTGATTCTCTTATTCAGAGTTTTTTGAAGTTTGACATCAGAGCCCCAGTGGAAACATAGCCATGGATTAAGTACCAGTTTGACCTATGTGCTACTGCACAAAATCTTCACATATCTTGAAGTACATATATTAAAGGCCTAAAATTCTTACAATGAAGAGGAAAAAATGTAGTGAGTGCCACAAAAATAATGAATTCATTAATGAACAATTTTTAAATGATAATTTGAAGTGCATGAGTGTATATAAGCTAATGTTTCCCTTGACATGAAGAATTTGTCTGGATAAATGTGGTCCATGTATTTGTCTTTCTTGCTGCTCTTAGGTGGCAACATGCTCAACAATGTCAAAGAAGTAGAAATTAACTTTCAAAACACAGTGGTCTTGCAAATATTATATTCAGTATTAACTGCAAACTTAGCTTGCCTTTCATTAGAATCTTTTGCTTGTTTGTCAAGACAGTTTGGAATGCATACCCAAAATGGTATTTCTGAAAATATTAAATAGAAAAGTTGTTTTCTTTTTTCAACATACAATAGAATAGTTTTTATGTCTTACCTAATTTTAGGGGGTGGTTCACACAGTACCTAGCTGTTAATTAGTAAACGACTTAGAAACTTCT
>VZTN01016945.1:66075-93913 GCA_013400515.1 Erpornis zantholeuca | reverse complement strand
TGACTTAGAAACTTCTGAATAAGTCTCTTTAGGAAATTTATAAACCAGGGCCCCTTGGACTAAAAAACAAAAGCAAAAAAACAAAGAAACAAAAGCAAAAGTCAACCAACAAATGACACCCACACAATCAATTAATTTTAAGCAAAGTATATAAAATTATTCGTTCTGTTATGGATTGAGTCTAAGTGTGACCTAAAATGTACATTTCTGGATAATATATTTGTCTTGTCTCTTTCCTAAAGATGGAGTGCATCTCCCTTAAGAGAGGAATTTTCATATTATAAAATGCAATGTGTTGTGTTTCAAGGCTCCTCTGGATTCCTCAGAGGGAACACAAGATTTGATTCAGCTTTCTGCCACATTAAGGGAAGCACTGAAAAGCATTCAAAAATCATAGAGAGCAAATCCATTTTCCTTCCCATGTTCTTTTCTCCCTGAATTGATGTCCTACATCATCTGCTGTGAAACAAATGTCTTAAGTGGACTGAAGTCTCACCCAGTAAACACTGAAGCTAATGAGAAAAAGAACCAATTACTTCCATGAACTGGACTGAACCTTTAGCCAAGAAAAGCATTTCAGCTATTCCTTAAGGATGCTCAAAAGAACACATTGTCATAAGCACTGCTAATACAAGTACAACCAGATAGTAAAATGTCTTTATAATTAAAGCAGAATTGTGGAAAAAATGAAAATAGAATAGATGAGGAGAAGGAAAGTGCAAGAAGGTCAGGAGTTAGTGTTTTGGAGTCAGTTTTCCATAGAAGTGCTAAATAACATTAATACAGAAGAAAAAAGGCACATAAATGGAGAGGAGAAATCAAAAATAAATTCAATTTTTAAACAACCTTTAGAAAACAGGGGTTTTTCTTCCCTACAGCTTCTGGGGCTGTTTGCCTCTTCCAAATTCTATGGTAACTTAGAGCTCTGTATAAGCATTAATGTTTAGGAAGATTATAGCTCGCTCTCCCTCTCTCTCTCTCTCTCTCAGAGACTTGGTTATATAATTATATAAACTGCAAATATGCAGTCTTCCTTGTACTGTGTATTTGTGGAATTAAAATATCAGTCTATGTTCAGTTCAGGCTTTCAGTGTAAGGCTCTAGAGACAAAATTCACCCTGTGCTGCGTTTATATTTGAGGATAGCTCATGGAAAGAGATTTGGCAGTGCCTAATAAATGCCTGTATCTGTTTCCCCTGCTGCCAGCTCGGTGCATTTCCTTGGGAATCCCATCCCAGAGAGACAGCAAGGGCAAGGAGTGTGGGGACACAGAGAAAAGGGTGCAAAGAAAAGCCCCTGGAAAAGCCTGCAAGGCCATAACTCAGCTGCCAAAGAAATCCTCTATCATGCCCTTGGTGTTTTGATAGCTGATTAATATTAGTGGGAAATTCTAAATAAATCTGGCTATATAAGACTTCATAAAAGTTACATGCTTGGAAAGTTTTCACAGTTTGCAGAAGGTCAGACCCTTCTAATTATATCTCTTCTCCAAATGTTCCTCAAATCTTCTGTCAAAATGCTTGGATTTTTTTTTCTTTGCTTGTTTATTCTTCTGTTTAGATCAGGTAATCATCTAGAAAGCATTTTTCATGGTGTGTATTTCAGACAACATCCTCCCAAGAAATTGCTTTGAGTCACAGAAAGGTCGTCTATGGGAGTACAGAAATATAAATTAGTGAGAAAATTACTGGATTTTATATTTACTCTAATATTGACTTTTAACACATACTTTAACATTGAAAGAATTTTGTGCATAGATATGAACTAAAATCAAATGTTCTGATGCTTAATTTTAAACTCCAACTTGCATCTTACTGATCAGCACTCCAAATAAATTAATTGCAGATACAGTAACAGTTTTACACTGGTCTATGTGCAAATCCACTCAATATTTTACTCTCTCAGTTTTTAAGGTCAATAGAGGTCTTATTTCATTGAAAAGATGAGTAAAAATGAATTCAATAATTAGAAATGCATTTAACTTTCAAGTCTAAATACCATCCAGTTTGCAAGAGTTTCATCAATTCATTTAGAACATGAAATAAAAATAATAAAGGGACTTGTTGGAATAATAGTGTGTTCAGATATAGCCCAATGTGTGTGATTATCCCATACCTTCTCCCTTTCCCAAACTGATGGAGTACTTTGACACTTTCCTTTAAAATAGGTAGCTTGAATTATAAGATCCTATGCCCAACAGTTCTGAATTAAATCTGGTTTAAAAACAGTTTAGCAAACTTCCACTCAAGCAGAGCCATGGAGAGATTGAATTGTATATACATATATACTTAATTAGATTTTTCATCCATTAGGAATATGAAGAACATGTGTGTCAGATAACTGCAAATTCTCTAGCGAAGCCAGCAAATAGTATAGGACAAAGTCATGCCAGGTTTTAATGAGAGAAATAGTCCTGTCAAGGCTCTTTTACCTCCAGGGAAACAGGATGCTAACATATTACCTATTCTTCTTTCGAATAGTTATCAAGTTTAAATTTCTTCCACCTCAATGAAATCTCATTGAGTTCGTTATAATCTAATTTTCTGATCCAGAACCACTTAACTTACTCTTAAATTAATGTTGATACCATGCATGTACTTAATAGTATCTACACTTTTCCTTTGTGGAAAAACCAAAGGATGATGTGGCATTGTAAGCTGCATATCAAATGCAAATCCACCTATGTGACATTGCTTTCTCTCTACTATATTTTTTTGAACCACAAGATTTTCATAACTACTTAAGTAGAATTTTGTTGTTGCTGAAACACAGGTGTTCATGCTTTTTCCCCATATCCTTTCCTCCACATGCAGTATGCTGTATATATATCTCTCTAAAGAGTTTTTTCACAGAGTTATCCAGGCTGAACAAAATCTCAGCACCTAAATCTTTGATGAATGTATCACTAAATAGATTGAAAAGGAAATGGCATGCTGATGTGGATTGCAAAGTCATGTGGAATTCCTCAGAGAGGATTTTTTCTACATGGCAAACCTTAGTAAAAATATTGCAAGATATACAATTTTTAGGAATGATTTTTCAAATATGGGCACTATGGAAACAGTTTCCTTTTTTTTGGTTGCATTTCCAGATATGCTTTTTCCTCAGTAACAAACATCCCACCTTCAATCACTGCTGTGAGGGTTTTTTGCCTCTATTTTTCTGTTGAATGTATATATGAAAAAAGGTATGGATTCTGACCTGGTTTAAGCCAGAAGTTTTTAGAGCAACCCCACAAAAATCAGTGGAGCTTTTCATCATGTGTCTGGAATTCAATCTGTTTCTTTCAGACCCTTCTTTAGGGGGTGATGGGAATGTCCTAATTTCAGGTGAGGTTTTATTTCTTTAAAAACACATGTCACTCGTTTATACTTAGTGTAATGAAAGACATCTGAACTAGATGATATAATTTGATATAATTATTTAAAATACTGCTGTTGGTTACAGAGTAGCAAGGACTGCCTTAAAAATCATGGTAAGGTGCTTCATGTAAAGTTTTGTGCTGCTCTGTCCTAAATTGTTACCCCTAAGGGTGAGCAGGATTTGAAGGTGGCTCAGGTAACTCCTCACTGTATTGCAGTCACTGCTGGGTAAGTACAACTCATGACAGGTTCCCTGGTTTTGATTTTGTCATATACAGAGCTGCTAAAAACCTTCTCAAGATTTCCAGAACACTGTGTAGGATATCTCTCATGCATACCATCATGTGGGTGTTTACTGAGCATGACATAGCTTCAAACCATCAGTGCCTTTTATCCCCTACGCAGTCTGAAGGCGTTTGACAATGCCTTCCTCTTGGAAATGTGAGAAAAGAGAGACTTCTCTAACTGTGTTCTCCAAGTCTTTAGCCACTGATTAATCACCCCAGTACAAAAACAATTACAATATTCGCATAATTATACTTTTCTTTATCCTACAAGAAAGAAAAAAAAAATTCCAGCTACTCATATTCACCCAAGGAGTAGTTTCTACAAAAGGCAGCTGGTTTCAAGATCTGAGTCTGGTCTCATACTCATTTTATCCTGAAACAGTCAGAACCTTTGTTTGAAATGACTTTTCCAAAATTAAATCCAAGACCAGCTAACAACTTTGCCTTTCTTTTATAATAAATTAATTCTTGCAAATAAAAATCCTGTCAGGTTAAGCAAGATTAGAACTCTGTAACCTTATGTTGCCTCCCTCTCTTGTCCTTTGGGATCAGTGGTCAGTTGTGAACCACATTGTGAAGCACCCATTTTACACCTGTAAAGCCTTGATGCTTGAGTGAGAACTTGTGGGGTGAGAACTTCCTTAGCACACTTTGCCCCTATACCAAGAGTTTTCATCCAGTCACAGACTCCCTGAAATCCTTTACCCTAGCTTAAAATTTATATTTATTTGCACATTTTTATCTTTGAATAGATGCCTATATGTATGTGTATGCCTGGAAAATGTTGTATCATATTCCAGCCCTCAGAACATCTTTCTTACATAAAAGCTATGTCCTGCTTGAAAGCTTCTTGGAAATGCTAAGATTCATTGTATTATAAAAGTGCAGAGTTTTGTTAGGATGCAAGGATTTCTGGCTGCATATTAATTTTGCTGTAAAGTGCACTGCCATGGTAAGCTTCCAGCAACTCAGTCCAACTCAATTATCTGCATCCTTCCAGGTGGAGACATCAGGACTTTATGCCATTTTTGCCATTTCACTATTTTACAGCTTAAACTTCTACATAGAGCCAGAGCAATCTAAAATTTCAAATGTCTATTAAACTTCCCACCCCTCTGGCAACCAATATGGCAGCTGCTCTACTGCATCAAGAAAAAAATTGCCCTCTTGGAGATGAACTTTTGGAAAATGAACTAATCCTTCTATACCAAAACTTGCTTTAAACCTGTACCAGAACAACCTAAATGTTGATCTGTGCACGTTTGGCCCAAGTCATGCAGCCCCGTGTCACTTTCACCTTTACCTAAAGACTACACAAATGAAGATGGAACTCCTTCCTCTGAAAAACACCTTTGTGTTTTAGCTGCATTTCCCTCAAGGCTGTCTCCAGGAGGCAAGAACAATCCAAGGAGCAGATTTTGCAGCTCAAAGTGAAACAACTGGAGAATGAGACAGCTTCTTTTGCAAAGACAACTTTCCTCAAGTCTTTCCTCTGATGCTACAAGAGCCCTGTGCCCTGGGATATGCTGACAGAAGCTGACATATGAAAGAGCAGAATCAATACCAAATTGATTACTTATTAATTGGAGACCTTATTAAAAAAAAAAATCTTCAGTATGATAAGTTTTTAATCACTGCATTGAAAATATCCAGTAAAATCTATCTTACCATGTGCATAATGACATTCTCACAGGATTTTGTACAGAGAAATCCTAAAAAGCCCATGCATACATTAAGTTTAGTAATCTAAAATATCCTCATGCTATATTAAGAGACAGAATTTAAACTTTAGAAGAGAAGTGACTCAGGTTATCCACCTCACAATTTGCACATTTTGGGTGCAAACTATACCTTTAGACAGCTTGTGATATGACAAATGTAATGTACAGTTTCTTCCTTGAGGCTGTTCTAAAAGAAAATTAGAGGGGAATATTTTTAGAAGTTTATTTCCCTGAAAGATCAGATAGTAATCTCCACTCTTCTTTTAAATATATTGTTCTTTAAAAGTGAAATATACTTTAAGAACCACCCAGTATTTTTGTGTCAAATATAACCATTAACAGATATACTGAGAGAAAATCCACTAGTCGAATAAAGATAATTTAAAAAATTTGGAAGGATCCAGAAAGTTTTGCATTCAAGTCTGCAAATTAACTCCACTTCCAAAGATAAAAACCTAAGTTTAATTTCCAAATACACTGTCCAATTTATCAACTAAACAATAATTTTATTTCTGGTAAATTGGTAATTGAAGAATGAAAATTGAAATTCAGGATCCACAATCAGTTGTCCAATAAACGCGAGGTGTTGATATAGGAAAGATTTTCATCAAATTTTCACTTCTTTTTCTTAATATTTTCTTGAATTTATTGTTGGTTTTATGTACTGTAGAAGCCTGTAATGGGAGAAATGCACTAGTACTATTTTTAGAAATTGGATATCTAAGGTCACAAGGAAAAAAAGCAGTTTTCATCTATGATAATTACCAGGTCTCAATCAAATATTATTGTAACTTCTGGGGTAATATCTAAGCAAGGTAATTAATTGATCAAAGATGTTTTCCTAGGAAGGCAAAATATTCACTACAATACATTACAAATTAATGCTTTTGGGTCCCATTTGTCCCAAACTTCGGTAATACATAAACATTAGTCCAAACATACAATGTGCCTATACTAAACAAACCTTATTTAGGAGGATAAAAATTCAAACCTGACTTTCAGCTGTTCATCCTGTCAAAATTCACGGTCCCAGCTAGCACTTGTTATGTCATAATGCTCATTTCATTATATTTATTCCTTAGACAAATACTGGGATTTCAGTGTAGCAAGAGCCCAGGAAGCTCCTCACTGCAGCTGTTCTTGTCACACACATGGCCACAGCATTTACACACTGGTGCCTTTAGGCAAGAGTCTGAGTGCACTTATCTGCATTTCCTAAGGCACTTATGTTTGTGAGACAAAGTAGGAGCTTGAGGAATCACTGTAAAGGGTGCTTCAAAGAGGCACAGGAAGCTTGATTGTCACTTTAGGATATGATGAACCCCTTCAGATTACACGGGTCACGTGAGAAATTCTTCAAGGCTAGCAAAAGTCTTTAAAAAGCTGCTTATACTGCATTAATGCTAATCAATTAGATCTTAACAAGCACAGTACAAAACCCAGCTCAGCTCTGGCAGGTGGCAAGGCGGTAGGAAAAGACTTTTGCTGAAGGGCCCTTCTGGCATACAGGGTCAGGTAGAAAAAACTTCAAAAAACGGTGGGCAAGGTAGTAGAGGCGATGTGGGCACCTTAGGAGAGATAGAAAGAAGACAAACTGGGCGGGGGTAAGTGTTAGAGAACTAGAACCTGCACAGGGGAACAGCAGCAGGGCAAAAAACGCTCACTGGTGGAAGGTCTCAATACATTAGTAAGTAGATTTGGCAGCTAACTTTCAGAAGTAAAGTAGTACCGACTCAAGGGAGAAGGGAACAAATTGTGTTTGCAATAGTTAGAAAAGAAAATAATGATTAACTTGAAAAGACTTTTTGTGGGGTGGTGGGATACAGACCAAAAAATACAAAGAATACCTTCCAGTTTACCTGCAGAATAAGACCAAAAAGGTGACCCATTTAGTGGATGAGGGAAAGGCTATGGATGTTGTCTCTCTGGATTTTAGTAAAGCCTTTGACACCATTTCCCACAGCATTCTCTGGAAAACTGGGCTTTTTATGACTTGTACATGTGCACTGCTCACTGTGTAAAATACTCTCTAGATGGCCAGGCCAGAGTCACGGAAACTGAAGTTAAATCCAGCTGGCTGCTGGACACAAGTGGTGTCAGTGGCTCAGTTTAGTGTCAGTTGTGTTTAAAGCCTTTATCAGTGATCTGGATGAGGGGGGCAAGTGTGCACATGATGAGTTTGTAGATGACACCGAGCTGGGTGGGGGTGTGATCTGCTGGAGGGCAGGAAGGCTCTGCAGAGGGATCTGGACAGCCTGGATCCATGGACCAAGGTCAGCTGTATGAGGGACAACAAGGTGAAATGCTGGGTCCTGTTCTTGGGCATGACAGCCCCAGGCTGGGGCAGAGTGGCTGGAAAGCTGCCCAGGGGAAAAGGACCCAGGGGTGTTGGTGGACAGCAGCTGAACATGAGCCAGCAGTGCCCAGGTGGCCAAGAAGGCCAATGGCACCCGGGCTGGATCAGCAGTAGTGAGGCAGCAGGACCAGGGCAGGGATTGTCCCCCTGTACTCAGCACTGGTACAGCACTCCAACACAGACACTGAGGTGCTGGAGAGAATCCAGAGAAGGGCAGGGGAGCTGGGGAAGGGTCTGGAGCACAGGTTTCTGAGGGAGCTGGAGTTTGAAGAAGAGGAGGCTCAGGGGAGGTCTTATTCCTCTCTATGACTACCTAAAAGGAGGTTGTAAGGGTGGGGGTCAGCCTTTTCTGCCACACAACAAGGGATAGGATGAGAGGAAATGCCTTCAAGCTGTGCCAGGGAAGGTTCAGATACAATATCAAGAATTTCTTCATGGGAAGGGTGGTTGAGCAAGGTTTCTTAGACTAGTGGCTGAGTCACCAACCCTGGAGGTATTCAAAACACAGGTAGATGAGGTGCTTAAGGTCATGGTTTAGCGGTGGACTAGGTGGTGCTGGGTCAATGGTTGGACTGCAGGATCTTAGAGGTATTTTCCAACATAAACAATATAATGAATCGATGGCAGGATTCTTAAAATGACTTAAGAATTCATAAAGGAACATGTCGGGATATTTTGGAAAGTTGAGATATTTTATCCATTCAAGTCTTGGCTAAATTAAATTTTAAAAATCTATAGACTACAGAAAAAGATTATTGTAAGTCCCCAGGAACATGAAGGGGTGATTTTTTTTTTTTTTTTTTTTTTTTGTGTGCTGTAAATGGCTGGTAAGAGAGAGAGCAAAAAATTGCAGGAGAAATAGTCATCTCAATTCTGCAGTGAGAGAAATTAAAACCACATCATCTACTGGCAAAGTGCTTCAAACCTGGAAATATTTTTTGTTTCTATTAAATTTAAGTATGCAATTGTAAGCTGCAATGATTGGTGTGAAAAGAGAAGAAACTTTGGCGTGCACCCCTATCTAACAGAAGCCCAGGTAAGAGGGGAAAGGACTTTCCTCCTTCTTTCAGTGCTTGTCTGGGTGCAATTCTTCCAAAAAAAGATACGAAAAAAAATTGAATTACAGTACCTTTGCTGCAGCAATGACCCTGTAAGAATTTTTGAAGGAGAGCAGCTAGACTAAATACAATTTCAAATCTGGTTGTTATATTAAGAAAGATATTATTCCCATCTTGGAATAGGAGTGTCCACATGGAAGACATATAATTGTCTAATTATTCCATGTAGACTGCTTCCATAATCATAGATAGATCAACAATTATAGTCTGTGCATGCAGCACCTAAGAGAAGGGATCGTCTTTCAGTCCTGGTAGCCAAGGGGTCAAAGCAGAAAAGAGCTAAAAAAAGATTAGTTAGAAGATTAGATATGAGAGTTACCAAAGTACAAAAGCATATAGCCGAAAATAAATGTATTCATTAAGATGCCAGGTGATTTTAGAGTTTCAGTAATCATTCCTTATGTTAGAATCTCCCTTAAACTGGAGTACTGACTTACAGGATAATTTGACTGTGTCAATATCACAATTGAGATCGTAGCTAGCCTTTGTTGGAAATATAGGGTACTTGGGAGATACAAAATTGTCTTTGAAAGAGAAAGATTTGAAATTAATCACTTAATCACATAATTTTAAATTAGCATTTATGATCCTTTCAGTTTTGTAATATGTTATACAAAATGTAAACATGTATAACAAAACATTTAAAATTTTATTCTGAAAGGCAGAATTTTTATATTCAGTAATAAAACAACATAACTGCAACAAATACACATTCTGAGCTTTTCAATCATGTACCACAATATCAATATTCTCAGACTACTGTACTCCTCCATTAAATGTGCACTGAAAGAAAAAATTGCACTTAGGTCAAAACAATATCTAGTGTAATAAAACTTGCCACTTTAGGCTATTGTCCAGTAACAGTGAGAAGTAATATCACCAATTTATAGTAATTATCTATGCTCACATATTTTTAAATATCTTTTATATTCTCTGGGAAACTGACTGTTTTCTAGATAATATGCCACTTGAGCAATGAAACATTTAAGACAACAAATCTTTTTTGCTCAGGACAGAAATTGTCACTTATAGAAGCTTCAAGTATTTGAAATCAGAAGCATTTATTAACAAGTGTGGGTTGGAATTTTGTGATTGTTCATTATTTTTGAATTTCACAATTATACATTTGGAGTTGGAAAAACACAGAAGGAGCTGATTTCTTTAGATTGTCTTATAATCAGCAAAAACTGTCTAAAATTGAATTAAGAACTTATGCTGATAAGACACCAGCTTGGTGTTTGGCAAACTTAACATTTATTTTCTGCTACAATTTTCTTTTGTGTGCATGAAAAGATAATTTAGGGCAGAATCCTGATTCCACTGACATCAATGGCAAACCTTCATTGACCTGCTGAAGTCCAAGCTCCATTTACATTTGCTGTTTGATTTTTGTGATCAAAATCAAAACAGGATGTCACACTCTTTCCTATTTCAATCGTAAGAACCTTAGCATGGACAGTCTTTTGGACACAGTGCAATCCCAAGTATCTTAAATGTAATTTTTTACTTTCTTATTTTTGCCTTCTTGATTTGCACACTTATCAGAGCAGATATATATATATGGTGTTTAGTTAATAAAAATATAGGCAACTTATTCAATATTTATTTTCCACACACAGGTTTTGTTGTGGCTATTCCTCAGTGCACATGCATGTTATCAGTATCCAGCCACACAGATCCAGATCCTCATTTTAACTTTTAAGACCTGCTGAAACGTGAAGGTGCAAACAAACCTGAGGTGATCTCTCTAAAGAAAAGGGCAGAAATGAGGCACCTCCACCACTCACAGCAGAGAGCTGCCAGAGCACACCCAAACAATTACCCAAACAGAAATGTGTTCCGTTTACTGCTGCGTGTCCCCTGAATCTGCTTTGCCCTGTCTCCAAACACATCCACCTACCTCTAAATTCTTTCTTGTTGTCATGACCTTCAATATTACTATAAATGATAATAATCAATCACATTAGCATACTGTATTATTCATTCTGTAACATTTCATGAATCACATTTTTCCCCTTTCTGTTTGACTTTAATAAAAAATAACATGCATTTATTGCATTTTCCTGTGCAATGAAAAGGAACCTTTTCCTGACAATTTAAATAGAGAATTAGATCCACTGTTACTATGGTCTTTCTATATGGTCTCTATTATTTCATTCTAAATGCTTTGCATAATCTTTACAGTTAAAATTTTAAAAATGGTTATTTTATTTTTTAATAATTTGTTCCTCTCCAAAATAAGGGACTAGTCTTTTGTTGTTTTTCCTCCTTTAAGTAAAGAGGAGGTAAGTAAGAACTGTGGGTTTGATTTCTTCTACAGGCCTGCAGAGATTATTTTATTATTTCATTATGTTTACAGGTTTGAGGAAGTAAAGCATAATGACCTCTAAAACACTCTGTGATCTTAATGTATGTCATCTGTCTAATGCCCCCAAGAAAAAGATATCAGATGCTATATATTTAAACCTGCTTCTCCAGTGAGGTTGCTGTTTTGTTGTTCTAAATTTTGAAAAAATCACAGGAGGTATGTTCACAAAGCCCATTAACAAATAAGGTTTGTGCTCACACTTCCTGCACACTGTTTTGAAAATTGATCCCTAAGGGCCTAATTAGCCATTATGCGCTTTTCCTACTGGAAAAGGAGAAGGAACTTTTTTGCTTAAAATAACTTAGCAACCAAAATCTTCCAGAAGATTTAATCTCTCTTAGTCAGTATCTCACCTCCAAATTAAGGGAATCCCTCAGGGCTCCATCCCAGCATCCAATGAAAGGACCACACAGAACTATCCCACTGGATATCAGTATTTGTCATCCACATAAAAAAGCAGGAAAATTGTTATGTCTTAATCCTGACAAATGCTAAGTTCTCTTAACTTATGTGGAAATTAGAGATGTGAAAGGAGAAGCTGGATCCCTCAAAAGAATGAGCTGAAAGTGTAGGTGATTTTATAGCACACTGGGATACAAGAACATGCCAAACTGTGTGAGTGCAGAAAAGAGTGCAATGATTGTAAGGACTTGGATGCTTCACTTTAAGACCTCCATGAACACAGCAATGAGCATCCTAATTATTTTCTTCTCTCAAGCATGCTAATAATTTGTCCACAGCATTTATCAATCAAATGGCATTTAGCAAACCAGGGCTCAGCTCTACATAAAACAAGTGACATCCCTCACTGAAATGTTTACAGGTGGGGAGCTTCTTGTTAGAAAATTACTCAACATTCCTGGGACAGTATTTTTCCTGGTCTTCAATATCCTCTTACTGCCACTGGCTTGCACTTTTGCTTTGTCCTGTTGAACCATGAAGTAACCTGCGCCAGTGTTTTCCACAAGTGACAAAATTCTTGCCTTTTACAGATACCACCTGCAATTTTGCAGGCAGAATCCTCCAATTTTGAATTGCTATAAGTCAGCTATCCTCATAAAAGTAAATTTTACCACACTGTTTTGGAATCCAGTTATCTGTTGGACAAATGTTAGATTTGGGATGCATACTACCCACTCAGAAGAAAAAAAAAATTAAAACATGTCGTTTAAAAAGTAAGAATAAGATTAGTTCAGTGCTTAATTCTCATATTTTACTTTTAAAAAAAAAAAAAAACCAGCAAATTTCTGTTGTGATATAGACTTCACAGATATTACTAGTGCATTTAAAAACTATTGTAGAATGAAAATTATTACAAACAATTTGTTCTTCCAGGAAAAAAATTCCATTCTGAAAACATTCAAATTAAGTCTTTTGGCCTTAGGGAAGTTAAAAAATATCTGAAAAAAAAAAAAACCCTGCCAACATTTGTACATTTCTTAGAAATTTTTTGCTTCGAACAAATCATCCTTTTCCATAAAGACTGTTTTGGGGAAAATTTTAATGAACAAAATTATAGGAAACACATCTAGTGTGATACTAAGAAATATGAACATCTATGTTTATCTGAAGGTGAGTGTTCCTACAGGATGGATTTAAGAAAAAAACCATATAAAGCAGGGTAGCCTTTTCTATTTTCAAAGCTAAATGTTTGGTTTGACCAAGAAATTGACCAGCAGAATTTTAGAGAAATAGATATATGAAAATAATTATTTTGAGTGGCTTAATTAGGAGGTCAACCGTAGCTGAAATGGTAGATGAATTATATGTTTCATGCCATGGTTCTAGTTGAACAGAAGACTTGCCAAATACAGATTCTTAGTGACATCTAAAGACATTAAATGATTAATTACTGTTAATTACAATTGTACTAGTTTGAAAGCAAGCCAGTGAGAGACTCTAAGTCAGAACTATAATGTAATAGGAAAATTAATATAAATGCAATAGTACAAGAACACTGACAGAGTCAGGTTACAACCTGACACCGTGTCAGGGTGGTGGCAGCAGTCTGATAAGAAGGTGGCTGCAGTCCTCCTGAAGTGATGGATGTGGTTCTGTTGGAGCAGTGATCCTGGAGAAAGGTCTGGTCTTCCTCAGAAGGTCCAGTGGTGGCTGTGTAGCTCTTGTCCTCTGGGAATCCAGTGGGAAAGGCTTCCCGTGGTGTTCCAAACCTCAGATTTTTTCCAGGTAGGAGTGCTTGGTTCCTCCCCCTGGGTGGAGCATCTCACAATGGGATGGTGTGAATTTATGAGTCAGGCAGTGAGGCTGGATGGGCCATTCACAGAAAGATATCCCTCTGGAAGGAATTATCAGGGATGTGTCATGGAAGAGACAAAAACTCTGCCCCACCTGGTTTTAAAAGATGGTGATAGAATACACACTTTTGGTTGCATCTTTTGCTGTAACCTAAGATAGCAATGGAAATGTTGGAAGGATAAATGACTGGGGTTTGTTTATGTCCATACACAGAAAAAATTCTTAGAGTAGCACGGAAGCAGCAAAACCATGTCACTACAAAATGCAAATGAGTTATCCATGATCACCCAAATATGACTATCTCACTCTCAGCACTTCACCACAGTTTATTTTTTTGATTAAATCACATTAAAATGAAGAACAGCCAATCTGAGTGCAACTATTTTTGAGTAAGGTTAAAAGATTCTGACAAAACAGATTTGAAGCACAATTCATTACCAATTTGCATTGTTGACATAATGGATATAAATCTGGTATTTTGCAAGAGTGGTTGCAAAAGGGAGTCTGTGTTCATTTGTAAAACATGTTGGGAAAAAATATCAGCAATAAAGACATATTCTTTTGCTTTCCTGACAATTAATGTTTCTTCTACATATTACCCAAGCTAAATTTATCCCTTGGTATTTCCCAATTTCAGCAGAGTTCAGGGATGTAGAACTTTGGTATTTTTCTTTTTTTGTTTAATAAGGAACTTTGTTCCAATTCCATTGCTGTGTGATATTATTGCTGTGAGAGCAAGCAAAGCAGAGAAAGAGATACTATCACCACAGAGTGGAATCACATGTCCTGTAAGTACTAGAGGAATAAAGGGCAGTCTGGTTTTCCTAATAGAAATGCATATCACATAAAATATACAGAATAGCGTTTTACTAGATCTTACATAGCTTTCCATTTAATTTCAGACTAACTTCACATTTTATATTCTATAACTAGCAAGTGTTTTAAATAACTTGCACTTATTTTGTGTTTTGCAATTATAATAAGGTTGGGTAATTATACAGAGAGAATTTTTACCATTTATTTCTAATTTGAAACTTTCCCAAAAGCATGGAATCCAAATAAAGTATTTGCAATTCTAAAAGAAGGGGAAATAGCTATTTATAAATAGGCAAAAATGATCACAATTTTTTTTATGACCTGCCACCATTTTAAGAAAGCACCATGCTGGCATAAAACAGTAAAAGACTGAATAAATGTCAGCAGTATTAAACAAAAAAAAAGGTATTAAAATATGTTAAATATATATAACATATATAGAAGAGTGGAAGCAAATGTAGCTAAAGGGCTGGCAACTTAAACCTATTTTCTGTACTCCTTCCCTCACTCCTAAAGTAAATAGAATAATTATTTGACCAAAAGTCTTCAGAGAATGGAGAAGGGATGTCAGTTATGCAAAAAACTATACATGTGTGAAGGTACAAACAATATATGGGCAGTTACCAAAGGACAGGCACAGTTTGTTGTACATTGGCAGAGAGTTCTTAGTTTGTAAATTGGAAAGTGCAAGTTAGATAAATTATATTATTTTATTAAAGCCTCAGCTCTTACAGTAAAATGCTTGGATAGCTAGGAGACCTAATTTGAAAAGCACTATAAAATTAATCACACATGACTGCTGGATTTTTGGATGTAGTTTGTTTTTATTTTAATTATTTAATTAACCATTTATAGGGAAATTGTGGATTAAAATATGTTTTGGACAGTATTTGGAAGAGCACAAAGAACTTGAGATAAATTGGAGGAGTTTTCTTAAGACTTTAATAGTTTTGACCTTTTAGTATTTCCTTAGATTTACTGTATTTAAAAAATACTATATTACCACCTAAATCATTAGATAGTTGCCTCATCTTTTTGCTGTAGCAATCTGGGTGAATGAAAAATGAGCCTGCCCCCTAATGATTAAACAAAATGTGTTTAGGAAGAAAAATTAATTATGAAGGTCTTTTCCAAAATAATAATAATAATAAAAAAAAAAAAATCCAGCTGTTCGCAAATACATGGCAGTAGTGCCAAGCTTCTGGCTGCGAAACATCCAACAGGCTGTAACTTAGGTAAGAAAAATGCTGCCCATTCTCTTCTCTAATTTTTCCCACCATTTGACTTGACTTTGGGAAATTCTTATGGATAGAGCACAAAGCATAAACGTGCAAAGCATGTTTTTGGTTCACAGTATTTAGAAAGTAGATATTCACCTCTTTAATGGAGTAACTCAGACTTGGGAGAAAAATAAACCTCTAAACAGGGCAGAGCCACTGGTTTTGGCTATGGCAAAATAGTATGAAAAATTTAAGTAGAAAGACATCAGTTCTTGTGAGCTGTTGATCCAGGATAAGGAAAGATAGTTTTTCTTTGGGGGTGGTGGTTTTTTTCATGTTTATTTGACCAAGTTTAATGTAGATTGTGCAATGAACTTGGGCAATGTGAAGAAAAGTTAACTCAGTTATGAATGTACCCTTACTTACTCAATGTATTATGGTTGTAAGGTTAATTGCCACAAATTATATGGCACCCAGAACCTAAATTCTAGAGGAAAGCAAAAATTCAAACAAATTAGTTTTATTTCTAGCAAACCTAGAGGCAATTCTTATCTGTATTGAAATTATGCACTTTTAAAATATACATCATCTCTTAGGACTCAGAAACTGATTCAGATACTTGTTAAACAACAAGCATAATTGGTAACTTTCACTGTTTCCCCTAGTATTTTGGGATAAACCACTTGACAAAAAAAAAAAAAATTACAAACAAAAAAGAAAGCTGTGAACACCTTGATCTGCTCAACAATTGTTTGTCCTCCCAAAAGTCAGGATGCAATATGAGCTGTAGGAAGATCACACTGTTCTCTTACCCTTTTAGTGATGCAAGAAGTGTGCCAAGTGCTGCATTCCAGAGTTGTCATCCACAGTGAGACAAGGTCTTTAACACAGGACTCCTGGCCTCCTGCCTGGCTCCCTATGCTCCCTGAATAGCAGATGGACCTCAGCGCCACAAGTGTGACTAAGTCACCAAAAAAGCAACACCCCCTTAGAAATTATGCAGTGGTTAGCACAGGCCCTCCAAAAAACTGAAGCTGAAGAGGCCTCCTGTGGAGCAGAGGGGAATATTATTTGTAGTTCTAGACCTGGGCATTAATCACAACAAGGTCAGACACATGAACAAACCCTATACATTTAAATGATTCAAAGTTATTAATCTGAGCTTGTAATGCTATGTTTTCACCATGGCTATCCATGCTTTCCCTCTCAGAGTTTGTCACACTTGTGGGCTTGTTTTATCTCTGGATACCAGTCCTTGCTAGAAGTAATAGGTTTTCCCTATATGATTGTACAGCATGAGGAATTTCTAATGCTGACTGGGCAGGTGGGTCACTACCTATAAATTTGGTTTGCATAGCACAAAAGGTTGAAGGAAATTAAAATAAAAGCAACAACCACTCTTGGTAAAGGTCATCTGAAAAATCATGCAAAGAATTCAAAGAGAACTTAAAAAAAATAAAATCAGATTTTAATAGAAACCTTTTTTTTTTTCCTCACAAAATATTCCCTCAAATCAGGCGGAAGCAGAAGTTTTTTGTTCTGTTTTGTTGGTTTTTTTTCTCACCAAATGTCCATTAAAATAGCAATCACTGACTGAAAACAAGCTCAGATGGAATTGTTTGAGTAGCTGTAGCCAACCTTCTTTGCATTTTACAATGTACAAACAAAGTATGTACCTCATGCACTTCAGAGTAGTACAGAAAGGGAAAATCAAACAATCTGGTTTGGAAATTTGGAAATGTAGAATCTCACAAACATGACCATCTATCCATTGTACATTTTATTTAAATATGGTGAATAAAAAATGCACCAATATGTCAATAGAATTAGTTCTCAGTCTGTAGGAAAAAGGTCATTTCTGAGTCTGAAGGACTGAGTGATTGAGGGGATTAGTGAGCACTAAAAGAAACAAAACCCAGTTCATGTGACTATTCTGAACATCAGATAAGGTTAATAAGTGGTCTTAGCATAGTTCTCAAAGTGCAAGAACCCACACCATAAAGTTGTTAACATTAATTGATATTTTTATGGGTAGTCTCAGCTGAAAGGTCACGCAACAGGAACACTTCCAGACCTGAAGTACGTCACAGAGGCCTGAAGCTCATACACATTCTGCCTTTGCTGTGCCCTGCCAGAGCTAGAGGTTTTATTCTCAAGGACTGTTCGTTTGGAACTTTCTGTGAGCACTAAAACTTAAAAATATTTGCTAGTCTCTTCTACCTATAAATCTAAAAATAGAAACTTGGAAGGAAAAAGTCATTAAAATTTACCGTTGGCTTCTACTTTTAAGGGAAAGTATAACCAACAGAGAGTAGGAGGAGGATGAGTAATCCTGGCACCTATTCTATATTTCAGCTCTCTACATCCTTTATTGTTTGTCTAGCTGTTGCATAAATTCAGGAATTTACTATTTTCAAAGGTATATATCAACACGATATATATAGCACAGTACATACCAACCACTGAATAGTGTGAGCAACATATACAAAAGGCCAGGTTCTTCTCTGGTGCCCCTGAATGGAAGCTGGCATGCTCTCAGAACTCTGAAACCCTCTTAACATCAAATTTCAGTCACAGAAGCATCAGTCCTTTATGACACTAATTAAGGACAAGACTATTTTTGCTATTCTAAATATTTCCCCTAAAATAGGCAGCCTGGGAGCAGTGCCTGTAGGAACTGAGTGCGGATTTCAGCATCCCTCCTCCTGTCCTTGTGGGAGGCTGCAGCCTGCACACACATGTTCTCTCCAGGTGGGCAGCATCCCAACCTGTGGAGATCCTCCCTTCACACACCAACCCACGCTCCCACCTCATCCTCCCTCCCGAGAGCTGTCCTCCTGCAGAAGGGGTAGAGGGGGAGAGGAGAGGCACAGCTCAGTCTGGCTGCTCTGCTGGGCACGGGAAGGGAAGAGAAATGGCAGTGTGTTCTTCTCTTTGGAGTGGAAGATGTTATGCTGAGGGGAAGACAAGGCTACCAGTGAGCTGAGCAGGTACTGCTCAGCCCGGCCCAGGCTTCCGCCAGCAGCAGTGGCAGCAGCAGCAACAAACCCAACCTGTGCCTGTGCAGCCACTCTTTGTTCACATATTGCATTCTGTTTGATACATTTTACAGTTTCCCTCTGAGCCTACTGAGCATTATATCAATCAGTGCACTCACAAGAGTCAAGTTCCCTCCTACCCATCATTGTTTAACCCCAGCCATCAACTAGGCCCCACATGGCCACTTGCTCAAACAACCCCCTTACTCCACCAGTTTGGAGGAGAATAGAAGGAAAAAAGCAAACCTTTTGCATTGAGATAGGAACTGTTTAAAGCTTGAAACAAAATATGACATAAAAATAATAATAGTAATGAAAGGGAGTGAGAGATAACACTCGAGAAAGAAGTGATGCTCGATACAACCTCTTCACCATCCACTGATGCTGATGCTACATCCCTTGGCAGCAATCCTTCCACCCAACTCCACCCAATTTGTGTACTGGTCATGATGTTCTCTGGTATGGAATATGCCTTTGGCCAGTTCAGGTCAGCTGTCCTGTCCATGCTCCCTTACAGCTTCTCTTGCCCCTCCTCACAGGCAGAGTGTGAGACACTGAACAGTCCTTGACTTGGGGCAAACACTGCTCAGCACCAAACATCAGTGTGTTATCAGCATTATCCTCACCCTGAATCCAAAACTCAGCACTGCACCAGCTACGGGGAAGAAAATTAACCCTGTCCCATCCAAAACCAGACTTGTACCACTACCACAAAAACAGACACTACCACTGCAGATTGCTCTGTCCTCCTGCCTGGGCAAGGACAGTACCTGGTTCTGATACTTACAGAAATGTTTATGAAATTACAGATTAAACATGNAGATGAGGGTTTACTGGTGTTGAAAAGAAAATAAGATACGTATTGTTTCTTGAATGGTTGTTAGTAAGATATAAAAGTAGCTGCTGATCTGCAGCCATTGCCTTTCTGCCCTGGTGTCCTTGGAGGATGCTGCCACTGCCTCCGAGGTTTTGATAAGACAAATAAACAACTCTGAAACAGCAGAAGATCTCTTGCTGCATTTTTTTTTCCAACATGACAAACCAGAAGAAAAAAAGGCCCAGAGCAGAACACAGGGGTTGGAGCCCCCAGCTCCAACCCCAGCGGGGGCCCAGACCTTCAACAGGGAGCATGGAAGAAAAAAGCTTTGGAGAGCAGAACACAAACTAGATAGCAATCCTCATACCCTCTTGTTTAGGATCTCCTGCATAAAGTAGACATCAATCTGAAATGTGATAAACAGTAGTGTGACACGGATATTGAAAGATGCTTTCTCACAAATAGGGAGCAAGTGGTAATTCATACTACACAAGGCTGTTTATTAGTTCTGAATTGTCATATGCATTGCTCATAAATGACCTTCAGATGCCATCATTAAAAAGTCAGAGGACAATATTTGGAAAAGTGAGTAATCTTAGAAAGATAATTAACATGTTCTGTATGTTATCTACAGATTATTGTTTTCAAAAATTCAGAGAGATTATAGTTTTATATGTAAATAAGCATTTTTCAGTCTGTTTCTGACCTCAAAAAAACAAGAAAAAACCCAAAAAACCCCACCAAAATGTAGAGTTGATGAATTGAAATCCCATTTACACTAAGCAAGCAATTCACTCTGCATCAATTTATTGACAACTTTCATTTTACTATTTCTACTTTTTATATTATGCTAGATTACTTCTAGTGCCTGACACAGCCATGAAATGTTTCTTCTACTGCCTAGAAATAGGGAAGGGACATGGATTGCTGTTTAAATGGCAGTGACACATTGACAGCACACAACACTCCAGCCTCACAATCAATCAAATACTGGCTTGATTAGAGACACCAAAATCCAGGTATCATATTTTTGGTCATATCATTTAACATTATCTTCCCCCAAGCCCTAAAAAACTTTCCTTTAAGAAACAGTGAGTTAGGATGGAGCCAGCTCTTCAATCCTGGAAGTAATAAGCAACAGAATGACACAAGTCTTGCTATAGCTTAAATACCTCCAGTTTCCTCAATCCATATAATGAAGATTTTTTTTTCTGTATCCTTCAACAGACAGAGTCATGGAGTAACCTATATAGTTTTTGGTAAACCTATCGAGTTTTAACCACTGAAAAATAAGGTTGTGACTTTAAGGTTGGGGGTTTCTTTGGTGCTGTTGGGGATTTTCTAACCTTTTTTAAATTGGGAAGCACATATAAATGGTTTTGTAATAAAAGGCCTACAGTTTAATACACACTAACATCAGTTTTCACCAGGGGTATGAATATATCTGCATGTGAAACTGTTTCCTATAGATTGATTACAGCTTCATTCTGTTTTGTTTTAAGATAATAGTCATAACTGCTATTACTACAAGGACAAGAATTGTTTTATTAAAATAAATGCACTCTTTTATAAATGCCAGTGTCACACCAGCAAGGTCTGCATAAAATACAAAACTGCTGACAAGAAGGGTTAAGTAACCAAAATATATCAATGCTAAGTCTCAACATAATTGTCTAAATGTCAGCTGAACCTTAGAGGACTGCCTTTCCAAATCTTAAAACTAAATATGATTAATAGAAAAAGTTAAATATCAATCTCTAGACACAGAGTAATGTTTTAAAAGGCTTGGTTTAGAGATAATTAACTAAGGATCCATTTGAGAAAGGTTATAACTCTCAAGTAGCACAGTCAACATTTTGAATGTTATTAATCCTAAGATTTTAAGCTATTTAAACATTTAGATCTCATTTAAATACCCTCTCTTATATGTGATTTGCCATATTAGTGAGGTCATTTAACGACAATTTTCTACAATTGATGTAAATTACATTACAGATGAAACTCTACTACCAAGTATGTGACTAAAGCCAAAAATGAATAGGAAGAAAAACCCAAATACACTAAAAGCCAAAGCTTGATAATATCAAGACATCCCTGAACTATGTAAGAGTGTCTTAAAGTCCTAAACAAGGATTAACTAATAGCTGAGTATGATTTGTAACTGCATCTGTCAACATACATGTATAGCCATGAACATACATATCCATAAAATAATGTTTAAAGTATTATCAGCTTACACTGCAAATTATTTGAAATTATTAGTGTTCATTGAAGCTAATGAGTCCCTTAACTCCTCATGTAATGCACAGTTTGGGTGGAAATGATTTATAAAAATCTTCTCCATCTTTTATTCTTCTTCATTTTTTATGTGTAGTTCTAGCTATTATTAGTGGCACACTCTTAAAATATTGTTCTAAAAACAGAAACTTAATTCACACGTTTCTACTATGTGACAGCTTCCCAAATACCAATTTATTTCCCCAACCTCTCACCCCTCTAAAATGATGGGGATGTATTCATTATTATATACATTTTAAAGAGGGTTTCTGCATCACAGGGAGTTTAAGGTCAAAAGCATCAATTGATTTTGCATGTGAAGCTTGAGAGGTGGTTAGAAACTGATTTTTCAGCATTCCTAATATTAGATAGCACTTTTCATGTTTATTGCTTTATTGATTACAATTTTAGTTCTGATTTATCAACACTTGCCCTGGTCCTGGGCAGGACAGGGTTGATTTTTTGCAGTAAGAGGGAGGCACAGCCAGGACCTGAGGGTTCTATAGCATCTCCTACCATTGCCAGGAGAGTGGGGAAGGAAGTCATTCCAGAGGAAGGTCTCTCTTGCTGTTGGAGTGGCTGCAGCAGGGTCATGGGCTCCATGGAGAACATTTTGTTATTAGTGTTATTCTTCATGTTCCTTTTCTTATCTCATTGCTGTTTCCAGCAAACTGTTCTTATCTCAGCCCACGATCTTGGCCTTTTGTGCCTCCAATTCCCTCACTCCATCAGCTGCAGTGAGGGGAGAGAGGTTCATGGTTTTAGTGGGAATACTTAATTGGAGGATACCGTTCCTAAAATATGACAACACTTTTCACATAAAATACCAGGGAAAAGAAGAATCTTGTTTAAAAGTGAGAAAAGTGGGGTCAAAGTTATCTGATAGCATAACATAACATTCCTTGTCATAGATAAACTACAGTTTCCTGAAGAGATCCAGCTGCATTCATTGTCAGACCTTCCTTCACTTCACTACAATTTTTTGCCTCATTCAAAATTCCCCAGTTAGAAAGGCAACAATATTCAGAGGATGTCTAATGGCCTTCTCACCCTGATTAACCCACAGAACAGTTTTACCCTGAACACTGGCTGGGATGAGATCCTGAGAAAAAAGGTGCAACATTAAACCTGAAGAGACTGGCAAGTACCAGGCCACTGACATCACCAGACAGGTTGTGTAAAATAAAGTAGTTTTAAAGGGATTACCCATTTCATATATGATGTCTGGCAATAAGAAACAGCATTCAAAGAGAACAATAATTAAAAAAAAAAAGGTGTGTGGAAGAGAAACAAATGTAGGGAAGCCTTACATATATTTTTGGGAGTATCAAGAGAAATGGTTGAGGCTATCACAGTTATATTAAGAGCACTGGAGAAAAAATTCTGTAGGTAATAAAATTAAAATGAGGGAATGCAAAATGGAGACTAGCAACCTATATCAGAGATTTCACTCTGAAAACTTTATAGTCACACCTTACAATCCCCTCACACCTTATCATCAAACCAAAGTGTAGATAGATAATGTAGAAAAGATCCTATACAGTTGCACTCCTCCAAAAGAAAGGTAGAACTCATCAACACACTGCAAACTTAACAGGAAGTTGCTGTTTGAATTATAACCCGTGGCATGGTGCAAACTGCAGAGTAAATGGTGATGAATGGTGGTCAAACAAAAATTAAATAAAACTGCAATGCAAAGTAGTGGGCATGCTCTTTGGGAGGAAAAGAAAATCCTTCTATGATCTCCTCTCTTTGCAAATCACAGTAAAAGAGTGCAGAGTAGTTGAACCATGAAACCTTCCCTTGATTAATCAACCAGACAAACAGCTTTCTCACTTAAATACACACTGTATTCCTAAAACTGCTTAGTCAGAGGTTCTAATCAGACAATGAGCTTAATTCAAACAAACTGTAGAGTCCTCAATTTATTTTTTTTTAATCGGAGTGAGCTAGTGGAAGAAATCCTCTGAGACAGAATCAGAAGGTTCTTTTTAGGTTCAATTACTTTTCAGAGATATAGGTCAAATCTCTCCAATGTTTTTGTTCCTTTGGCTGTGTGCCACATGAGTGTAAAGAACTATCAAGGTGAGACAGAAAGGTTGACATTCACCCAAATACAAAGCCAAGATGCTTTTCAAGTAAATCATCAAAACATGATGTGTAATCCCCATTCTGTCACCTGTAAAAGGGTGAACCCCAGGCATTTCATGACATTAAATGCACTAAAATGCACCACTTCATCTGACAAATTATCACAGACAAAAATTCAGGCTTCTGTCTTAATTTCATCTGTATATACTCCAGGAGGCAAGAAAACTAAGATACAAAAGTTGGAAAAGTATCCAAGAGGAAAGTGGGAAGGGAAGAAAGAAAGATGATGCACTCAAATACCAATCAATGTTTTTTTAAACATCCTAGAAGCTAGATATAATCAAAGCATGAGCCTTCGTGGAATATGATCCAGTATTGCTCTCACTCTGCTTTCACTTGAGTCTATGAAGTTAAAACTATTGCTTTATTTATGGGCAGTGGTGGATCATTTCCTGGAGTGTAATCTTGGAACAAAAGGTAAAAAGAATAAATCCCTCAAAAAGTCTTCATCTCTTATCAATCCAGCTGAGCATCTAACATCCTTTAGGTGATATTAATAATAATGTTCTGGCTTTTGCCTACAAAACTGTGCAAATTTCACTGGGTTTGACCAGGCAACCTTATAGGTGGTCTGATATATAGGTGGTCTGATACCTCACCAAGGAGTATCCATGATGAACCAAAGTTTTGGACTTTCAAGTAACTGGATTCTTTTGCTCTCTGTGTAGTATAATGCTTCCAAAAGTCACATCATGCTCATTTATTCCTAAATACAAAAATCCCCAAGTATTCTTTCTCTGACCAAGGGAATATGCAGGCTGGAAAACTCCACTCAGTACCACCAAAGCAGAGTTTAAAGACAGTTATTCCTTGATCCTTGACCCAGCAAGGGAACTACAAAGGAAAACTGGGTCCTACCTGTAGCCACTTAGGGATCTTCACACATGTTCCAAATCTTAGCCCCCTCTCTGCTGACAGAGAGAAAGATGCTTGAAATGGCAGTGGACATGTTATCGATGATACTTTTCTTTCTTTCCAAAAATCTGAATAACTCTTTTCTTTTAGGGACACAGCCTTCACTTTGTTCAATATGTAGCAGAATGAACTGAGAAGGAAGGGAACTATCTGGCTATTATTTAAAGCAAGCAAAAAAAAAAACAGTGAGAAATTCTCACTCTCACCATTCTATCACAGGTTCACAATCTCTGGGCACCTTGCCAGTGTGCAGGGCCACACTTAGATGTGGCATAGCCTTGTGCTTCAAACAGATTAGCAGCCAGAATCAAAGCATCTGGTGTTGGCTGTGCAGAACCACTCTTCATAATTAGTTTAATATTTTATACCAGCACATATTTCATGTGTCTCAGCCTGCTAATCCACCATTATACTCCGTGATGCTATTGCTCTGTGTTCCTCATTCATCCATTCACTGTGACTGAAGGACATCAGTTTCATTGTTTAGTGCCCACAGCCTTTGCCTGATGGAGATGGGGGAATGTAGACTGACCATGTGACAATAAATCCACAGGGATTAGTGATGATGTATATCACTTTCATGCCTTTGAGAGCACTGACACTGTGATATCACTCATTGATAATGATCCAGCATCTGCACCTCATTTCTGTGGAATATTTCTCTACATCAGCTTTTTTCCCTAACTAGAACAACTGTTTAGGGATTTTTTTTCTGGTTTTCTCCTGTTATTTTGAAAGTTACACATAGTTTGGGGACTGCTTCAGCCAGCAGCTTCAGCATATTGACCAATATTCCTTTGGCTTCATGTTTGCTATATCACAGCTTTCATTTTACACTTGATGTGCTATGAATCTCCCTCTGCATATGTGACCATGTGGGGTTTGATGATAGCACTTTACCAATTACTGCTCACAGCTGCAGATCTTTCCCAATGGCATTTTCTTGATGCATCTTAGGCTCTTTTTCAGGGCATGCCTCACACCACTTTTGTTGCAAACGTGCTTTTGGAAGGGCTAATTGGCACATCCCTGTTTTAGCTAGTGTTCCTAGGTCCTTGCAAGCTGCATCACTATTTTTATTTATTACAATGGGCATAAATGTCCTAAGGATCAAGAAGAGATATGAGAAAGACATTATAGATAATTCCTGTCTAAGTGATCAACTGGAGTTGCCAATACTTCCTTTAGAGTGAAGCATCATTGGTAGGGGCAGAAGAGCTTTTAAGAATTACTCAGCTTGCTATATTCATAGTCATCTGCAAGACTTTTTCAAAGACATAAGATGAAGTAGTGGGGGTGGGGAATGTTGGGAGCTGGTCTTCAGTGATTTTTGTCAAAGTACTCATGGTATTTGAGGACCTTGAGGGCAGGTCTTCAGTGCTTGTGAAGAGGTAGCACCCCTCAGCCAGTTCCCAGATTGACTCTTTCTTTTCTGCAAAGACAGTTCCTTGCTTCAAGTCAGGAAATCTTGATTCCCCAATGTCAAGCACATTTATGTTAACTGTTTACAGGCATTGTTTTAGAGTCTAGCCAGAGGTTTAACACAAGGGACGTGACATGTGTTGTTCCTGGCCTTTCAGCCAACCTGGGTACAAGGAAGGCAAAGCCTGTGGCACCTGTTTTACCTCCTTCCAGTTGTCAGATATCCTCATATATTTACATCTGCAAATCTCGGGTTTTCTCCTGCCAGAGGATTCTCTCTCTGTCTCAAAGCAGGTTGTAGAGGCATGTATGGAAGAGCTCTCTGCATATGCATGGTGAAAGAGCACAGATGAAATGCCTGTGAATGGTCTCAGTTTTCATAAGGGAGCAGTAAGAATGCAGGTTGGGATGTAAAACATTAATTCACATGGAAGAAAAGGCATTTTAGAGAAAGTATGTATATGCAAAAATAAAATTGACAAGAACTTTTATTCTGTCAGATACAGAAGACCATTGACAGATTATGTTAGGGGAGAAAATGCTTCACTAATGCAGTTAATGTGGTATTATCCCAAATGTATCTAAATTGCTTTCATTATTCTACAAACACAGCCTGAATGCTCCTATTTTGCCACGTCCTTCTTGTTTGCTTGGGTTGTTTTTAACTTGCAGCCTGAGAGACCAAGAACTAGAAATTTAATTCTCAAACACTTGTAGATGCCATATAAGCAGGTGTCCGCATTTTCTCCTGCTAAATGGGAATATTTTCATATTGGTTCTGTTTAGGCAGGTATTTGCAGTCCATTCAAGGTAGCTGGTAGTTCTCCTTGTTCAGTCCATGAGTATTTCTGAGATGTATATATTTTAGAATTTCAAGGGAAGTAACAAGTCTCTATAAATCCTTCTTTAAGTGCATTGCACAAGTTTAAACATGTAACACCTACAGTGGAATAAAAATCTTCTGTCCTGTTTATTTCAACTCTGGTGCTTCCTTTTTTGTTTTCAGAGTAATTTTGTTTCAGCTGAAGCTATTGTGCTCAAAACTACTGCAGGAGGTGGAACAAAAGCTCTAAGAGACATTGGACAGAAAGAAGAGCTCATAGCTCAGAGAACAAGTAGCAGCAGCATCAGTGCTTCAGCCTCTCAATATTGAATGGCTAAGGAGTCTGTTCCAATGGCATATTGCAAACCCTGTCTGCTTCTAGGCTATTTTAACCTTGAATAATAAATCTACTCTGGGTCTGAAGCAGTAGAGGGACACACTAAAAATGCAATCATTTCAGAATTGAAGTAATTACAAATGTAGGATTGAGTCTTTACAAATGTTCATGGAGAATATTTTGCAAAATCAGGAAACTCTGTATCACTCTTACTTGTCCATGGTCCTGCTCCTGAGATGCACAAAAGAGTTGTGTGAGAAAGCCCCTGGTTAAAAGGGAGCTGGTAGTGGGNACTGTATATTTATTTAGAAAGAGAAACAAATATTGTCCAGTGCCAGTAGACTTGGGTTTACCAAGAACACTGTAGCCTCAGTTCAGTTGTTTGTGTTATTCATCTTTGTGCACTCATTAAAGTGAAATATGGGTAAGTGCATGCAATGGCAGCCCATAATGACAGCTGATGTGTGAGGAAGGGTAATAGACCCTTTTACCCTTTATGCTTCCATCCCTCATATGTGCATTTATGGGGAATAGAGTGGTTAATTGTCTCCCTA
>VZTN01016945.1:0-52233 GCA_013400515.1 Erpornis zantholeuca | reverse complement strand
AAAAAAAAAAAGAGGTAAAAAAATTGACTTGAAATCTCCCATAAAATCTATATAAACATCAGTGATGACTCAAATTAATTGTTGTGAATAGTGTTCCTTAAAGCAAAACAAAGAAGTTTGAGGGCTGTTAATATTAGATGCTAACAACTCTTCCAAGCTGTGAACGTATAGTAGTGACAGAAATTAAAAAGCAGATGTCCTCCCACGTTGAAATTCCCCCCAACTTACTTCAAGATTACATGGTTGATGAAAGTACAGCAAGTTCTAATTTCTAGCGGGAATAATGACTTGTAGTTGCAATAATTTAAGGAATAATGTACCCCAACTGTAGTTAATAAGGCTATAATTCCATCAAAGCCTTCCAGGGACGTCATAAACCATGAGGGTGAAACTCAAGTGGTTTCCTCATGTCACCAGAAGGCTGAGATGGAATTACAGTTTTAATTTATATTCATTTTGAAGGAGACTTATTTAATATTGCACATTGATCATGATTAATGCCTTTGGAAATGCCAAAAACTATTAGGGGTGTTCACGGTCTTTTGAAGCCACCAAAAGTCAATTATGCCACTGACTAGTGATTCTCAGCAATTCTTTTCTTTTAAAGATGTCTTTTGGCCAGCACAAATTGCATAATCATGTTAAAGTTAACATCAATTTGTTCACATATTTTTAATACTTTTCTTCTTCATGTTAAATGGAAGTGGGAAATATTTCTTCTTTATTTATAGAATTTCATTGCAAATTAAGGGGCAAATTAATTTGAATCATTTGGCTAATTTAGCCACCGAGCATCACTGAATGAATACACTTTTATTAAACAGATTTTTCACTTAAATGCCAATAATTTGTCCACATCCTGTATGAGCTAACTGAACAGGGAGGAGCTTTAATAATATGAGAAATTTTTTTTGTTGTTGTTAGACTGCAGGTACTATGTTTTTAACCTGGCTCTTGAATAATTTGTGAATCAAAGCTCCTAGGGATAAAATAATGTTCAAACAATATTCTGGTCTCTCGAGGAGTTGTCTCTTATTCTCCTACAAAACTATCACTTATGGGTATAGGAACATACGAAATTCCTTACTTGGTCAGAGCAGCAGCCCACCTAACCCCAAACACGCTCCCTAACAAAGAAGAAGGCACATGAGTGTGAGGGAGTGTTAGGGAAGCTGACCAATTTGTGTGTAAGTTGGAGGTTACATTCATTTATTTCCTATTCCATCCATTTTTGGGGACATAATCCTTCAACTTTCTATTCATTTTTGGACTTGACGATGCTGTCTGCCTGGGACAGGAAGTCCCAACGTCATCGCTCAAAGGACAGCTACTCAAAAATGTGGTTTATTGTGATCTCTTACCAAATATCCTTACTTATGCCTAAGCATAAGGACTGAACATCTTTGGGATGTTCTTTGGTGTGGTCTCTGGACTCAAGATTCCTGTCCTGAAGGGTCTCCACAGTCCCAGTGTGGATATTCTCCAGCCGCTTGTGGATTTCTTAGCTATCATAGGGGATCTAACACAGCAGAAGATGCCTTTATTTAGATAATGGCATTAAGCCAAAACGTTTACATGTGTCAGAGAACCTGCCATAAAATGTATTTCCCCGGAGATGACAGTGTGTCAATTTCTGAAATTCCTAGTGCTGAGTAGCTGATTTGATTTACACTTCTGAACAGAAAACACGTCAGGGTAATCTCAGCTCCTCTTTACAACAATATATTCCAAGTAGAGGATTTATTTGTAATTTGTTAAGATCAGATACAGATAGAAATAAGTCACATACAAATCCTATTGAAAGTCTTTTGGCCAATTTCTAAGATGATGGTAGAGTAAATTGATCTTTAAAGTCAAAAACATGACAGCATAGTAATCAGTTACACGGCACTTTTGAGCAAGATAAATATACATTCTACACCCCAAACTAAAAAAAAGTCATTAAATGTAGCAAAAAAAAAGCAGTGTTGTCTGCTTCCAGCATAGATCTCCCATTTGGCTTTTGGAAGGAGATTTTGTTAAACCCAGAGCCCAATTCCAAAGGTTGCCTTTGGAGAACCACAGTGTAATCACCCTCTGATCCTTGCATGGACCAGTAAAAGTCAAATTGGATGTCAGGTTTTCACATGATATGTGAAGAAATGTCCCTTGGCATGTGATGTTTTGAATGCTGAGGACTTAACAAACCTTCAAAGGGTCTTAGAACAAAAGAAAAGAAGAAAAATCCAGTCAGGGTACTGGCTGTGAAAGTCCCAGAGTTAAAAATTTTGGAGGTTGAGGAAGAGTCCCTAGGTTTAATAATATAGGGGTGTCTTGTTCTTACAGTCTTCCCTTGGCATTTGGTCTTGGACAAAGCCATATGAACTCTTTGTCTGGAATAACCCAACAGAGGTGCTGCTAACCTCCCCTACCCCACAAAAAATATTAGATCCTGGATTTTTTTCCTGAGATAGATTGAAAGTTTTCCAGTTTCCACACGTAACATTTGTAATCAATGCCAAATTGCTCATATATTCCTTATATAGAATCTAACACAATTCAACATTCCCAATGCTCCTTCACTTCTATTTCATCAGACATCATCTCTGTCTGGCTTCCCTGAAAAGTTCTTCAAATTCATGAAAAATTCAAATTCTTCCAAAACAGACGATGTCAAAAGTAGCAGCCCTCTGAATGTTTCCCTTCCTATTAACAGCAAAATTTTTGAGAGAAAAACTGCTTGAACTTGCCCAGGTTGCCTTCCTTAATTAGGAGTTCCAATGCTGGAGTTTCTTTTAATTGCTCCAATCCCTTTCTCAGGATACATAAAAAATAATAATATCTTGGTACTCCTGATACTCTACGGTCATAAGCTGCAGTCCAAGAAAAGGTGACCTTAGGAGTTATCTACTTCCTTCTGTACTTCAACTTAAATTTATATGGAGTAACAAAAATACATTTTTATAGCCACTTCTAGATGCGCTTTCTCAAAAATTAAGACATGAAGCATAGGATTCTGGTTACACAGGTACAATCACAAACAACCAATTAAAAATTAATCTAGCCAGAAGAAGTGTTCTGGTGCAGAGTCAGTCTGCACGTCCACTGCTTTTGTGACCAAAGGGTGAAAAATAACAATGAGTCCTGAAACACCGAAAAGTGTATAAAAATTTAAAAGATTTATATCCAACCAGATATAAATCTCCAGGAGGAGAAATTTTTTCTTCCTCCAACTAAGGGCAATAAAGCTTTGGAGCACACTGCCCTGAGATGCTGCAGGCAGCTTCTCTGGGGGTTTTCAAGGTCTGTCTGGACCAAACCCTGAGCAGCACAAACTGACCACAAAGCTGCTGGTGCATAAGCACAAGGTTGGGCAAGAGACTTCCTGAGGTCCCTTTATGCTGTGAAAGCATGAGTGTTTGTCTTAGGTTGCTGTACATAGATAAGTAAATAAATAAATAAAGGAAGCGAAAGCCATTTCAAAAGTTTTTGAAATTCTTCCCCAGTTTTCTTCAGATACAATTTTTTTTCTTTGTTGAGGATAGAGCAGGGAGTAGCTTTGGCAAATTACTGTAGCTCCAAACTCTATTTACCAAGATATAGCCTTTGTCAGCAATTGGCTTCTATTAGTTTCTCTGTTGTACATCAAAATTTGAAATTAACAAGTTGGCTAAGAGGAAATCGCTGAATTTTCTGTTTTTTTGGAAAAAATTTTCAAAATATTTTCCATTTTTTTTAAACTTTATTCCTAAAAAAAAAAATGCAATAAAAGAGAAAGAAATAGAAAAATTGTTAAATTGGAACAATATATTGTTAATATTATTTTAGTCAGTTATTAACTATAAATATTTATTACATGCAACTGAAATTGTCTTAGCTTAAAAGAAACAGAAAAATAATTTCATCTTTTTATAAGTGTTCACTGATGAATCTCCTAAGTTATTTTCTAATTTTAGGTGTTATTTGTCGGCAAGCCTGATATATTTTGAATAATTATTCTGAAAATCGAAGCCACCAAATATATAAAGACTTTTGTAAGATTTTAGTGTTAACATCTTTCAAATATTTTCATGCATTCCATAAGAACATTGTCAAGGTTAAACACACAGTAAGCAGAACATTCTCAGGGTGATAGGAGTCTTTTCTCTGTATAGATCTAGCTGAGACTTATAGGTCAAAATCAAGGTATTTTAAATCAGCAGTGATTCGTTTTCCCTCCAGAGAAATCCAGCTATAAAAAACGCACTAAGGGAGGTATTCTGAGGAAAGAGGTCATTTGTGTGCATGTGTAAATATAAAAATATATAAAAGTGACTAGACATGCATAAATGTGTATATAAATATAGCTGCACACAGTAGGTCAATAACAACAAAGTATGATGCACTGACATTTTGTGTGATGAGAAAGATCATTAACTTCATGAAGGAATTATAAAGATATTAAATTTCTGGTACAGAGGATTCACAAGAAAAGGAAAGAGTGGTGTGAGAGGATATCTTTGTTATCCCTCTTTTTCATAAAAGTTTTCAAGATTTCTATTTAATTGATCTCTGGAGAGTATAGAGTAAGTTGTTTTATATTTTCCTTATATTTCAACTAATTCTAATTGAGCATAAATTGAGAGAAAACACTTTTCCTCTCTCACACTCTGCTATTTGTCTCAAGGGGCCACCACCAGAGATAAAGGACCTTTGAACCTCTCCAACAGTTTCCTCTTCCCAGGGCATCACCAGAACCAGTTTGTACAGACACGGACATGTCTCAATTAATTAATAAACTCAGATCTGCAAGAGATACAGCTGGCATCTCCTGTTCTGTGTGGCTCCCCAATCCAACAGCACTCCATAAAATTCTCGTTAAAGGACACGTGTTTGGAGATCCCACTGGAGTTTGGCAGCACTGGCCAGCCCAGGTGCATTGCCATTGCTGTCACCAAAACACCCCCAGGCCCAGCAGAGCAGGGTGACCACCAGCACAGCCCTGCAGCAAGCAGTAAAAGCAAAAACCAGCCCCTAAAGGGCCCCAGACCCTCACAGTCAGGCAGAGGATCCCCAGAGCAAGCACAGGAGCATAGAATGAAGAGCCGAACAGCAGTAAGAGCTGTGGATTCCATCCAGCACATTCCAGTCAGATCTCTCCCTGCCTTGAGCCCTTTGTCCCACCCTGGGTGCCCAAAAGGGCTCTCGTGGTTTAACCCCAGCCCACAGGTCAGCCTCACCCAGCCCCTCACTCGCACCCCTAGGAGCAGGGTGGGGGAGAGAATCGGAAGGGTGAAAGCTGGAAAGCTCATGGCTTGGGATAAAGACGGTTAAGTAGGGAAATGTGCACCAAAGCAAAGCAAGGGATTCCCTCCCCACTTCCCCTGGGCAGGCAGGTGTTCAGCCATCCCAAGGAGAGCAGGTTTCCTTCATGTCTGATGGTGCCCTAGAAAGACAAATCACTCTGAAAGTCACCCGGATCCTTCTTCTTCCCCCAGGTTTATACACTGAGCATGGTGTCACATGGGCTGGATATCCCTTGAGGTCACCTGTCCTGGCCATATTCTCTCCCAGCTCCCTGTACCCTCCCTGAATCCCCTTGCTGATGAGGTGAGAAGCAGAAAAAGCCTTGGCAGTGTGCAATCACTGCTCAGCAGCAATGAAAACATGCCTGAATTGCCAACATTGTTTCCAGCACAAATCCAAAATACAGGAACTTACCAGCTACTCTGAAGAAAATTAACTCTACCCCACCCAAAACCAGCAATATATCTCATACAAGAGTTTAATCCATCTCTAAAAATTTTAATAGAAGGACTATAATCCCAACTAAGTGAACAAAACTCTCATTAACATGCACAAGGATGGAGTTGTCTGAAAGGCTTAAGGAGGGCTACTGTTTAATTTAGAAATAGATGAAACTGCAGTTCAATTAACCACTCCTACATTTGAGTAGATTTCCTTTTCTGGGAGGGTTAGGTATTTGAGATGACAGTCATTCAAAAGGAGCCAGAAGATAGCAGACACATATTCCCTAACAAAACATACAGATCACTGAGATATGGATTTTTTTAAAAAAACCCTGCCTTAACACGTGGAACAGACCTCTATTTTTCATTAAGTGCATTCTAGAATACCCAGGAATTCCTTTTCCCTGGAGTCTGAGTGTAATGAAGCCTGAGGTGTCTGAGGAAGTGTTGCAACAAAATATATAAACTACAATTAATTTTTGAGGTGGAGCTCTCTCAACTGTCATGTTCTGTTTTCTTTATTTGTGAATCAATCACAATTTCCATTAGTTTTTTTTTTAAAAAAACATGATACTGTTATACTGTTAAAAAAAGTTTTTTTAAAAGAAATTAATTTTCTGTGATTTTTTATGGTGTTTGAAATTATGCAGGTATCACAGATAAGGGAAAAAAAAAGGTTTGCACACTCTAAAACTGCTTAGCTAGTGCCTTATGAAACAATAAGTATATGCTTTAACTCTTGCAATTGCCTCTTTCCTTTTTTTTCTTTTTCCTTGCCTTAGCTTTTTTCTCTCATTCTGCCATAGCACTTTCAACTCAGGGTGTAACCCTTATATAATTTCCCTCTAGATTTGAATCCAGTGGCTGGACAGATCTATCAGTACAGAAAGCAATTTTGCACACCTTTCAGATTAAGCTTTGTAAAGACTTCTTATTGACAGCATCATTAGGTATTAGGGAGCAAATTTTGTGTAAGGTTTTCTTCAGTGAGAGTCCTTGAACAACACCTTACTAATAGCTTATTTCTTTCCTTGCTCCATACAATCAACACTTCTGATAATCAGAGTCTGATTCAGGACACTGAGCTCATTTCTTTGTTGCCCTGTTCAGCCTCAGCTTTTAGGATACTAAGAAAAGCTGATATTCCTGTGACACATAAAAAGGTGAAAGAACAGAATATGTCTTTTCCTCCACTCCATCCAGCCCACCATTAATTATATATCACTCCAGTTATTTGGGTTATTCTGACTTTCCCCTACTTTGTGTGGGGAAGGCAGTACTGAACAAATACGGGCCCATGCTAGCCAGGAAAGGCAGGTGATAGATGATGCCTCTGCCAACGTCCACACTGAGAAAATGCAGCATTTCCTACTCACAGAAAAATAAAAATACAGAACAAAATAAAATAAAAAGTTGATGATTTTTCACAGCCCTTCCCAAGCCTTACAGATTTCAGTAAAACTGATGTCCTTGTCAGATTCATTGTTAAGAGCACTAGATATTTGCTCAGCTGTAGAAATCTGGAGCAAAAGATTGTAGGTTCAATGAAATGGCATTTTCCAATTAAACTGTGTTTTGCTGGAAGTTCCCCAAGCTCTACAAAACACCATGGTTATACATCCTATGTAAACTACAGATTTGCATCATTTTTGCATGACAGATTTTTGAATACATAAGTCTTGGGGGAACAAAGCTTTGCAAGGTGAACATTACAAAATGCCCAGTAAATTTTTCTTTCTCCCACAGGCTTTCCTGCAGACATGGATAATAGGGACACTAGTTATTAAATTGGCACTGGGTCTTTCTCTATTTCTCTATCATTTTCAAGCAGGTTAATTAAAGCTCATTTATATGCCAGTTAAATAGAAAGTAACATGAGTCAGAGGAAACATCAGCACCCATTTTATAATAAATCCTCGTGAACTTATAAGTGACCTTCAACCACTTGCAGCAACTGCCTCTTCAATGGTACAAATACCTGCATTTTCATGTTTTTATTCAAAATCAAAGCAAAAAACAATGTTTCTATTTTTATTTTAAGTGGGATTTTCTTTTCCAAAATCCTGTGTTATGACTGTTAATAAGCTCAAAAGAAAACAATTATTTTGCACAGTTACCATTCACAAAGAATGAGAAGGAAAAAGCAAATATTCTCCTGAGATGAAAATCAAAATAACTGCTCACCATGTATTTCACTGGCTGACACATGCAAAGGCACCAGCATTGGACACTTCCACGTACTTTTAGCCTAAGTGAGATGCAGGTAAACAAAGCAAGCAATGCATCCTCAGCCTCTCAGCTCCTTTTGAGACAGATGTTGACACAATTGCAAGTGCAATTCCTGTGTGCAGATTTATCGGCGACACAAAGCCCCAGGTACTGCTGGTATGCAAAAAAAAGTAATTAGCCACAAGGACACAAAACTTGGTCATATCTGTTTGTGCTGCTCAAGGCTCAAAACCAAAACGTTAGGGCTCACTTGTATCAAGGTACATTTCTGTCTCCTTTGTGTGTGCTCTTTAACAACTGCAACACAGGAAAAAAAACCAATGTGGCTCAGTCTTCCCTCACAGTTTCCAGTTTGTATATAATGTTTTAATGTGAATATGCAAATAACTATTGTGGAGCATCAGGAGAAAGGGGTACTAACATTCCAGTTAGGGTGCTTGTAAACACTCTTAATTCAATGGGTCTGGTTTTATATTTGTTTCTTGGATTTTTCTTTTCCCTTTAATCTGGCAAGCTCCATGAAACTCTGTCACTGATAAATCATAAAAATGGTGTGTCTGTGAAGCTAATACCCAGAATTGGGTTTTTTGCTATTGTATCCCCAAAGACTGTCACAGAATATTCTAGAATAAAACAGCTTGGATCATATGTAACCATTGATTTTTAGTCATAGTTCTTCATTGATTTCAGTGGGGAGTTCTTATTAGGCAACCCTGGCATGAAATGGCCACTTGTATCAGATTTTTTAGGAAAAAAATACACAGCTGACAAAAATAATCAAAACAGGCATCAAGAAATTTGCCCCACATTGTGAGCAATCACAATAACAAAGTTATCTATCCTGCACCCCAGAATAACTGCAGCATANTTTTTTTTTTTTTTAATAAATATCAATCCTCAGGAGCTAAAAGTAGACAGATTAACTTTCTGAAGAATTAAAAAAGAAATCTTCAGAGCCTGGAGTTTCTCACGGTGGGAGCCATCTTGTGGAGGGAAATTGTTTTCCCTGTGATAACTTAAAAAGCACATTTGCTTTCCTTTAATTGGAAAAATATAGGTGGGATATAAAAGGCACACAGTCCTTAGTACATCTCCCTTTCACAGCTTTAAGAGAAGGAGCAAATAGACAGATTACTCAGGATAATGTTTTGGGGGGTTTTTTATACCCACTATTGGATGTTCATTGCCAAAAGGTTTCTGTGCATGATCCTAGATATACTAGAGGGAAAAGTTTAAATTATGAGGTCAATAAAACATCCTTTTTCTCAGACAAAAAACATGATGTTCACTCTTTAGAATTTGGCTATGAATGTTTCATGTAATATTACAAAAAAATCTCTTTGAATGTAGTTCATGACTTTTACCACTGTCCTATTTTCCCATGAGTTTATAATACATAAAGGACATATCTACTCACAAGTGGCAAGTTATTACCCACCCCTGTTTCCTAGATAGCAAGGAGGATTAAAGCAGGGCATACAAGAAACTTGTCGAGTCAACCTGGAGAAGTTTTCCCTCTTCTCATGCCATGAGTTGAAACACTGAGCTGCACTGTTTTCCCATTAGCAATTACAGTGTTTGTAAAATTCCTCAATCTGTTATTCCCTACTCTAACTCAACAGTCTGTGAGCAATACACCTGCTCTGGCTGGCAGATCTGGCCGCAGGACTTTACGAGCTCCTTTTCTTTCTCAGCAGGGCTTGGAGGTGCCTCTTTTCCCAGCCAGTCAAGCATCACTGATGGGGAAATCATGTCTGCTCCAGCAGAAGTGTGCATTTGATCTGAACATCTTTCCTCCAGATCCTTTCCTTTTGCTGGTAAGTGCTTTGCTTTCGCAGCGAGCTCGTTCCAGCTGTGGTTTCCACAGGTCGTGTTGAGATCTGAGGCTGTCATTCAGTCCTGGTGTGCTGGATTCCACTCCCGTGGAAAAGACGTTCCCATTGTCTCAGTTCTGTGCTGCCAAGTTCATTTCTTTAATGATCTGACCACTGTTCACATTCATTTCTGCCTCTGCAAGCTGAGCTGGAGCCTCGGTGCTGCTGGCTGGGGAGCAAGAGATGGCCCTGCTGCTTCTAAAGGAATTGGGGGAGGTTGGCCACTCTGTTGGGAAAACAGGTTTCTGTTCCTGACAGATTATTCTTTAGTCCTCCCTTTTATCCTGAGTGCATTTTTCCCATCCTTCTCACCTTGCAGAGATGGGCTTCCCATGGGAATTTTTGCAAAGGAATTGTGAGGTATTGCTCTTCGAGTAACTCAGCTGTCTCTGATGTCTTTCTAGAACACTCAAAAGCTTGATTGTACAGTCCCTTTATCCCCAGATTTTGTTCAATATTGTCCACAGACTTAAAAATTTTAAGTTTAAAAAATAACGCCAGCAGTTGTAAGATTCAACTGATTTCCCATGGGACAACATTAGGTAGCACAGAGGAAAATTCCAGACCACTTCATTCTTGAAAATTAGCAGCAAAAATAGAACCATTGGGAAGTTTTGCAAAACTATAAAGTAATATGAAAGATGAGTTCAGTAATGTTCCAGAGAATTGAATTTTGGATTTTTCTAAGTTCTTGGCAAGTGTTTTGTGCTGCGTTCAACTTCTATTTTCTTTTTTATATTATACCATCAAAGCAAGTCAATTTCACAATATCTTCTTTACTCCTTTGGTCTGTCACTGACTTTGATATTCTCATTGTAGGGTCAGATCTAAGAACTCAGAGCTTTCCCCGAAGACAGAGTTTTGTCATTTCTTCTAGGTTTGCTGACCCAGAAAATTTCTAAAACAGCAAGTAATATGAACAAAGCAGACATTTAGTCCACAGAAAATAAAAAAGTACAGATCCCAAGACAGAAATGCAGTCAAGGACAGAGGCATTGCTGAGGAACAAGGAGAAAGGAATTGCTAGGAAAAAATTGTGTCCAAAACAGCCAAGGCCTGCAGATAAAGCAGGGAGTGAAGTTAAAGAAGGGATATTTTTGGAAAGATTTCATCCCCACACCTCCCACCCACGCTTGTCTTTAATGCTGAAAAATAGAATTTATTAACAAAATACACATTAATCTTTCATAAAAATTATCTGTGACCAAGCAGAAAAGTCTTTCAATAAGGTTCATGTTCTTGAGGTGTTAAAAATAAAGTGTTAAAAATCTCTTCCCAAACCCCATAATTTCTGCTTCAGTGATAAAAGTGACACTGATATTTTCAGTTTTCCTGCTAACATACTCAGTTTCAGTTTTATGTCCATCTGAGTTAAGGTACCCTTGATTTTGTTTAAACAGGCAACAGAACCCAGGCATTTCCTACAGATTTAGTTACATAATATATAATACTTCATCATCTTAAGCAGGTTACTCACTCCAGTTAAAGAATGTTGTTGATTTTTCAGCATTTGTGCAGGCATAGATCTGACCTAAAACTCATTTAAATGAAAGACATCTATTGAATCCATGGGCTCAGGGGCATAAACCAGTCAGCCTTTCACTGACTCACTGAAATGCTGTAGTCAGATATATGATTCATGCTTCCTTCCAATGCCTTGGACTTGAATGTGGTTATTCAAGGGGTTAGTAATCACAAGGCCAGTATTTTATAAGCTATGAATGTTGTAAGAATGCAGATATATCAACTCAGTACTGTTCTTTCTGAACAAAATGATTTTTTTTTTTAAACAGCGCAATACAGACTCAAAAAGAAATGAAAGGAAAAATTTCAGAAGGACAGATAAACGTTGTGTTGAAATTTCTGCTCAAAACTGGAATTTGCAAGTGCTCACTTTCGCAATAATTGATGTTTGGAAATCAAGAAAAGTAGATGAGGTGTTTGCTTGCAAAAAACACATAACCAAAAAAGTGTCAAAGGGATTTAAAGAGAGAAGAAATCTATGGACTATAGTTTTTATTACATTGGTATTTATTGACATTAGCAATAGATTTACTAGCTAGATTTGTATAAAGTGACAGCACATTTGGTAAATGTGGGTGTTGATTATTTTGAAAAAGGTACACAAATAAGAATATGTAGGGAAAAAAACCCACAAACCACCAAGATGAAAATCCCAATTGTATAAAATCTGTCATTAATTTCAAAAAACACCTGGACAGTTTCTTTTTTTATGGCTATATGAGGACAAATATCAGTGAAGTAACAGACATCTACTTGCCTTTTACTGATTTGTCACACTCTCCCTCCAGTTTACTAGAATAAAAACTAATATATATTCCTAGTTATTGTTCACTAATATTCCTTTATGTATTCATTAACTAAATTACTAAATTTAGCAAGTAATGCAGTCTCTAATAAAAAAAAAAAATATTTCCTGCTTTTAAATAAGGGCAATATATTTCAGAAAATGATTACATTTTTTCAGCCTGAGTCTGTGTTTATCAATAGATACTTAAACAGGATCATTGAAGAGTTTTTTGTTGTTAAACTAAATCCTAGCGCTGAAAACATTAGTGGAGTTGCATAATATGTGTGAAAAGTGTTTCTCTGAGACTTATTACAGAACACAAGGTCCTTCCTCTTTTACTTGGCTTTCAGGAATTTCAGTAGGGTCCCCTTAACTTTGTAGAGAGAGAAGAAAGTTGAGTTACAGCAACAGATAAGGAGGCCTTCAAGTTTATAGAGCAGATTTCATTCCTTCCTTGCTGGACATCTAATGTGAAGAATGATTGCCATCTATAAAACCTCTAATCTGCCCCACCATGATAAATAAAATGGGGAGCAATCAAAATTTTCAGGATACCCTTCACACTGTATCACCCATGGCCAAATTACCTGTTTTCACGAGATTAAACCACACTTTAGTACATTTCTGAAAGGATGTGATAGAAACACACTGTACAGCCAGGGTACAAGGCACTGGTATTTTAGACTTATACAGAGTAAATCTTTAAACTGACATTTTTTCCCTGTCAGAGGAAGGAAATGATGAACCAAGAAATCTGTCTCTGCAATGTGTCAGAGGATGATCCCAAGGGGGAGAAGTATTAGTAGAAAAAGGAGCTTTGCCTTAGTTTCTCAGATATATACAAGTAGCATTGCTAGAGGACAATTTCATGCCCCTGTGAAGAAACATAAGTGGAAAACTCCTGTCACAATTAGCAGCAGACATTCTGAGAACTGCTCAAGTTGCAGCAAAGGTAAGTACACTTGGGTGCACCATCTTTCCATTGGAAATAAAAAGGGCTCTTTCATTCTGCTTTCCTTGGAAACAAATCTTGCAAACAAATTTTTCAATCCCACCCTGAGCTTTCTCTGTGTGACAGAATCATTTCCAGATAGTCCTTGTTTCAAGGCTACTTTAAGGGATGACTTGGCTTCTGTCGCTGTCATGCAGTTGACAATCATTCTGTCCCATGTGAATTACTACTTGTTCCCCAGGGGAGCTCACTGCCACATGCTGTGTCCCTTCCCCACTTGTCAGCATGCAGGAATTGCAGCTCTTGAAGAGGCCAGCTGGGATTTCCAGTAGTTCTCTGATGAGGTCTCTGTTGGCTCCCTGAAACTCGAGCCAGCACAGAGCCCTTTCACTAACAGACCCCAGCTGCACATGTAGGAGAAATCCAAGTGGAGAACATACTCAGTGTTCTCCCAGCCCTTGAAATTGCTCCAGTGGCCACCTCCCATTGCCTAAAGGCCTGCAGAATGTGTCACTGTGCTCCAACAGCAAGGGTCTGAAGGTACCAATCATCACAGGGAGACACATGTGATGCCTTAGGTTTTAACTTTTATATTTTTCAACTGCTATACTGCTGGTGTTACTCTGAAGTTTCCTGGAGCTTGTTCAGGGCTGTTCTCTATGCCGAGATAGACACAACAAAGCCTCTCCAGCTCACTCTCCAAGGACATCCAGAACAAGAACTGTAAGCCATCACCTTGGGGAGAGGGAGGCAAGCTTGGGCAAATCCCATCCTTGCCTGGCTTCTGATTGGGGAATTGATGCTGATATCAAAGTGGGAAGAACTCGTGAGCTGTCCTTGTCCATGTTGGGATGCACTGAGGCAGGAGCCTCTGGAGCCCAGAGTGTGCCTCTGAAGGCCTTTCCAATCAATCCCTCCTTGATTCCTTTATTCCTGTCTAGTCTGTGTTTCTAGGTAGCCATTTAAGGCTTCACATGCTAGAGGAGAGAGATTGGAGATGCTTTGTTTTAAGGAGAGAAACCGAGAACTTTTATAATAGATTTTCAGCAGCTTTCTTGCATCATTCTATGCTGATTTGTTCTTTTTTTTTTTTTTTCTTCTTCATTTACTTTGAAGTAAGACAGAGAGTTTCTATGCAGTAAAAGTAACACACTAAAATGGCTGAAATGGTTTTGTGAGTACTTACCTGGCAGTTTTTCTTTTAGCAGGCTAGGTAAAGAGTGTGAAGGTTAGAGAAGAGGACAGAAAGAATATTAACAGGAAAATTAATAATTTTATGAGTTTTACAGGACTTGGGCTGTAGTGATAGTGTGCACTGAGATAGGCAGTACCTACGGAAAGTCATAGTCAATGGTTAGGAGTAGATAATATTTAACATTTATAGTGTTACACAGCTTCAAAGAAGTATGCAAACATAAATTAATTAATCCTCAGGATTTTAAGATCTCTATTTAGATAGGGAGATTCCTCTCAGAAAGTTCTGTGTAACACAGATGATTACATCTACTTACAAAATAGGACAAACAACAGCAATAATATCACTGGCTTTGTGATTTAGTTAAGCACTGTTATCCTGCTTTTGCTGATGGAAAAGCTGAGGTTTAGCTATCAGGAAATTTCTGTGAGGCATGTCAATGAGAGAGCTGAAATTAAATTTTTGGAATGGACTATCTTTTGACTCTTATTTTCTGCCTGCTCGGTAAATCTAAGGAACAATATAATTTAGTGATGTGAGACAGATAAATGCGTTTAAATTAAAAAGTTCATAGTTATGATATTTCTTTTCTCATAACATTTCCATTCCAATAGTGTAGTTTCATGATGTTTTTTGGAAACTTACATCAAAAGTAATTTTGAGGTAGGGGAAAAGATATGGGAAAAATATTCATCACGATATGGTCAGATTCGGACCACTGTCAAAGAACAAAACAGTTTTAAAGGGCCCTTTTAATTTACCTGTTTGGTGATTTTGAACATTTCTTTCTTTATTATCCATCATTTCAGATTTTCAAACACAGGTAACACATACATGTTCAGTAAAGTCTGATGTGATGCAGAAATGTTCACTGGAGTCTGCAGAGATCCTGTAATAACACTGATCCCACTTAGGAGCTAACTCAGAGGCCTGATGAAATTAAAAATGTCAACATCATTAAATATTTCATTTCTCAAATATGAACGAAGAGGTTGAGTCTCATATTTGCATAATTTACATAACAGTCGTCTAATTTTGGTGATTGAATTGATGACACCTGGGATGTCTAAGCTTTTGGTTTTTTCTCTCTAGTCCACAAAGTGTCAAACCCAGAGAACATCTCAAATGCTATCAGTGTATTGAAGTTCCACTACGGGTATTGAAATCCAAAAAATCTGAGAGAACACAATCTTATTGGGGTTGTTCACGTCATTTGTTTTAAGTAGGATGGCAGCTGATAGGGATGGACCACAGAGAGCTTTTCTCACTTTATTGTTTTCACTTGACTCCTGCTAGGAAGATAAATGGCAATGTTGTCAGTCAAAAACATTTTAATATTAAGCTTTCTCTCTCAAGTGGGACCAAATGGTATTATAGCTTTGCATCAATTATCTTATTACTACCCAGCTTTTAAGAACTGTAAATTGTGTTTTCCAAAATGAACTCAGTTCCACAGAACCAACCATTAATATTGCAGCCTGGTAACTTCCTGTCTTACTTTAACTCATCTTTAATTTACAGAAAATATCCTATTGGTAAACCAGAAATAGTCAAGGAGACTAAGAAGACTCATCCAAGAAGACTCTTCATGGTATAGGTAACTAACTTACATGGAACTTTTACCACATAATTTAAAATGCTAAATCTTTCAAGATTTATGTTATAAATGTGTTTCTGGTGTTATCAGCTGGAGTTTTGGGGAGGGAGGGAGTTGAATTTTATTTTATATTTACATTGTAATATATAGATTGAGAATTTTGATATTAAGTACTTAATTGTTTTTTTAGAGTTGCTGTAAAGAATTCAAAAACACTATGGCCTAGGATAATATCTCAGCTCATGGGAAATCTAGCTGTCATGGGACAGGAGGGGAGGTCTCTTCATGAATTAATAAACAGCTTAAATAGTAGGATTAAGTGATCAGCTTCAACAAAAGTAGAGGTTTAACAGCAGAGTCCCTCAGGGAACTGTGCTGGGATATCTACTGCTCAACATAAATGATCTAGAAAAAGAAGGGAATAATGAGGTGACTAAGTGTTCTGAAGATATAAGATTCTTTAAAATAATAGTGATGAAAACTGACTGTCAGGAGTTGCAGTGGATTTCAAGGTATCAGTCAGCTATGGGACAATGAGCAAACGAACATCACTGTTGATAGGAGTAAGATAATGAACATGAAAGGGGAGAAATCTCTTCCTTATAAATACAGAGTGATGGTCACTAACCAAGCTGTTATCATTCAGGAGAGATATTTAATTGTCACTGCCCATAATCCTAGGAAAGCATTACTAGCCCAACATTCAGCGACAGGCAAAGGCTAAGTAGAATAAGAAAAAGCAGCTAAGGGACAGAACAGAGAGTAAAAGAGAATATCATTATGGTGCCATGTACAGTCGTGGCACAGTCATACCCTGAATTACAGATTCATTTCAGTCTCCTCTGCTAAAAAACAGGACTGTCAAAAAAGGCAGGGCTAAAAATCCCCAGAAGTATGGGTTGCTCTCAGTACTAAACAAACCCAGAAACAGAAACATTAATACAAAAATACATGGGTTTTTTTCAGTATAATTGTGGAGTTTTTTGCCATTTGTTGCAATGCTTTGGATCTGCAATGGGCTTGAAATCAGTCTAGCCTGCATCATGGGAAAGGGTCCCTGACAGGCAACTCCTACAATGCTAAATTACAGCCTCCAGCTCAAATGTAGGGCGAGGAAAGGCAGAAGATACAACTGGAGAGCTGCCACTCTGTCCTTTCTCATGCACCAGAACCAAAAGGATTGGCTAGATGAAAGTTTCAGTCAAAGTTCTTTCTAGTTACAGCACTTCTGCTTCTCATCTGTGAAATGGGGCTAAAAATATATATTATTCGTACTTTAGCAGTAGATTTGAGATTTCCTGTAACGTCCTTAAAGGTGCATAATGTACAGAAGTGGAGGGTTTTGTTTGATTGCAAAAATACTCTGACATTTGCTTATGATTAAACTATTTTAAACATCTTCTAAATAGCTTGGAGACAGCTTCATCTAGTTATAGTGACTTCTAGTGAGAAATGACTTTGAGTAGAAATTGTATTGGCATGTTCATTCTATACTCCATCATTTGTGCTTATTGAGGTGAGGGCTGTTAATGTTCTCTTTGGGCTAACCTCTGCCTACATATGCAGAAATCTATAAAATCACAATTAAACTGCATTTTAGTATAAATAAATGGCAGGCATTCTGCTGTTCCCAGGACACTTTAACTCAGGCGTTTTTCAGGCTCCTGTTTCCCCTGTCCTTAGCACAGAGGTAATGGATGCTGATGGCACACTCTCTGCTGCTGGAACAACTGCAGCATTTTCCACTGCCTCTTTTTGCAGCAATTGCTCAAATATCTGCCTGGTGAGTTCTTTTCTAACTTGCCTGCTAATGAAGGAGGTGCAGAAAGAAGCCATCGTGTCTATTACTTGGCATGCAAGCACCACTTTCAAGGGAGAGGTGCCTTGACCTGTGAAAGTAAGATGTCCATATTCCCTCTAAAAGGTGATGGCTGCAGTCTTGTGCAGAGGTATTCATCTCTGCTAAACATTCTGCTGGTTCTGGAATTTACTCTCTAGGCAGCTTGAAGGCTATTGAACAAAGAGGTTTTCTAATACATCATAATTACACAAACACCTGTGCTGAGCAACCTTGCACTGAGCTACTCAATTTGTTTTTTTCAGCTGTTCACCAATGCTCAACACTCCTCACCTGCAGTTTGGTGGTCTAATGGCTGAGCTCAGGGTGCAGTGAAGTACAGATGGGAATTCCAGATCAAAGACATTTAAAGTAAAGTGCCCAGACATACCTGTTCACATTATTGATTTCAATATAGTTTTACAGCACACTTTGCAACGTAAAACTGCTTAATTTCAATGTAAGGGCAAAGTTAGAACTAGACATAATGTAATTTAGAGGGGTTCTCTTCAGATTATGTAAAAGATTTAATAGATTATTTGTTTGACTCAATATGTGAATGTCACCCTGCACAGTACTGTGTGCAAAGTGTCTTTTTAAAGATTTTCTTTACTTTTCCAGGTTGTTCAGATGGCTTTTAGAGTAATAAAAATTTTAGAGCCTCCGAATCTTAAAGCTATTCTTTACCAAAGATATTCCTAGTATCACTTTTTTTTGTGAAGTCATCTTTAAAAATAGAAATACTCAACACAGGATTTGAAAGTTCATCACAGTGATTTTTCAGAATGTATTGAATGATCCATTCTGTCTTCAGCCACCAAATAGAATTCATTTTTAGATGGGCAATAACTCTTTTCCTATGCCTGAACTTCTTTCTAAAACTTGCTAGAATAAGAACAGCAACAGCCTAACAAATTAGTACATTCTCAGTTTTTCTCACATTAATATTATCTGGTATCATCAACATAGATTAATCAAACACTTTTAACAATATTAACACAGGAGATGACTTCCTCTTCACACCAAGTTACAGCATCTTTTTTTGGTTTTTTTACTGTGACTCAAAATTTTTAAAAATCTAAGCCCACTAATGAGTTTAAACATTGGGGTTATTTAAAGAAATGGAGCTTTCAATTCAGCATCAACATCATTTTCTTTTAAGAACAACATTAGTACTGGAAGTCAGAATATTTAAAATTCTCACAACAATAAAGCAACTAAAAATCTATGTATTGACATAAAGTTTGTGACCTGAAGCTGGTGTGGAATTGGAGAGACTACTCTGAATCATGTTATAATTGGTGTGGGAACACACGAAATAGAAATTATAGGAATATATGGAAACAGACCCTCCTGTCCAGATTTCTCTCTACAGCAGTGGATTCCTCCAGAATAAAAGGCCAAAAACAGAGTGATAATTTTTCAGGATACTCTTACAACCTCCTACACCACAAAGGATTTTCAGTGCTAAGGTGGTCCCTTTGTACTTGGCATGCTTCATTTGATTTTTTTTTTACCCATATTTGTCCAGGTTCTTTTTGAATCCATGAAAACATTTAGCAATACTTTTTAGAAAATTATGTGTAATCACAAAGACTAGAGGTTTGGCTCAATTTTCTCTGTCTTGGTTTTTAATCTGTTTAGTAAAAAATCTGCCTACTACGAATCATGGGGATAGAGAATATCATTACAAAAACCCAAGCTGTTAAACCATGAGGCTGACAAGGGATTAATTCCTTAAAAATTGCCTAAGGCTTGCAGAGGATTTTAACAGTCTGGAATTAAAGACTGATGGCATGGTTGCAGCTCAGCCACAATGTTCTTTGTCCCAGAACGTGACTGGTGCCAAAAAAACAGCAGTCAGAGAAGGGTGACACTAAGCTAAAGCAGAAGAGGTTTCCTTCTTTAAGGTCTTCTTCTGGAGCTTCAAGTCTCACAGAAAGTCAACCTTCCCAGTGAAGTCAGAAATAATAAGCAAAATATTTCTATTGGGTACTCAGAGTACTTAACAAAGGCAGGATTTTTCATGTGGTTGAAATGGAGAAAACACCCTTTGTCCTACTTGTTCTCACAATTCCTTTTGGTTTTAGGATCCTGCATTCAGTTTTACTGTTCTCTGCATCCTTTACTATTCACTGAAGTATTCAGTGACTGTTTTAGATGACTATATAGACTATATAGAATATCTTTCATGATTCTCAAAAGCCTGTTCTGAAAACACACACCTATTCAGACATAACTCAGGAGAAAATAACATCAGTCTCAGCACTATCCAACAATAAGCCAAAGCAATACTCAATGTTGGACTCGGGGGGGTTTGCTTTGTTGGGGGCTTCTTTAAAATACAAGTTTGCAACCAGAAATGTTGTAATTTCAAATGTTTATTTTCAAAGAACAAAATTACTATGCACTGGAAATTTTATGGCATTGACCTAAGAATTATGTTATTTAAATTAAAATAGCAATTGCCACTTTTTTATAATGTGTTTTGTTTACATATTTTAATCTCATGTTAGCTACTTACTATCACATGGAAAACACATTTTCCTTCTGGTAGAATTCTAGTCCAGATACTTCATTTCCAGTTTCACATTACTCTGTAGTAAGATAGCTACCTCTGAACTTCCACTTGAATTAGTACATATTTTTTCCCTTTAAGTGCTAAACCTCTTTGAGCACAGTTCTTGCAGATTTGCTCTCTCAGATTGCTACTATTTGACTCTCAAACTGAATAAGTTGAAGTTTTATGCTGCATCTAGTGTAAGAAAGTCATGATTAATATTTAATCCAGAATCATTTGTAGCATTCAGAAACAGAAATATTCTTCAATTTAGAACTATCGAAGTGAGATATTTTCAATACCATTAGGTTATTTTCTTTATTTAACCTACACTGTGAATTATCTTATGGCAGTAACAGCATTACATGCACACATATACATATGTACACTAAAGAAATTATATTTCCTTAAGACAGTAAAATTTTGGGGTTTGGGGGTTGGAAGGGTATTGTTTATTTGTTTGTTTTTAAACAATGACATAACTAATAAACCGAATAAGATCTGTTAAACTTTGACACTTCAGTTCATCAACTTGGGTTTGACTGGAAGGCAGTTATTGAAATAGACATCTCCTTTTATTTAGAGAGTGTCCAAAAGTTAATTCATGTGTAACCTGTAATTAGGCTATAAAAGATCCTTGTGCTCACATTAGAGTAAGGTTTTGAGTAAGAATCCTTCATTTTGTCTCTGATAGCTGTATAGGTTTTAGGGACAGGCACTTTGTGATGCTTACCTGTGGGGAAAAACAAATAAAATTGCTTGTTGAGATAAACACCAGAATTAACTCGTGTATGTGACACTCTGAAATTTTCAACTGGAAGAAGCTGTAAAAAAATGAAGATGTTATAGATATAAGAACACTGGTGGACATTGTTTCTTCTCTGATTTTAAGTAGTCTTTCTAATCTGACTGAAGGGAAGTGATGATGCTTCTGGCAGCAGATGGGGAAAGACAGACAATAGTATTTCAGAGCAGTACAGCTTGTGCTGCGAGCCTGCAGCACAGCTTGTTCCACAGCAATGGGGGCAAATAGTTCTACATCTAAAAGCTCTTCAGCCCTTTTGGGGAAATGTGCCAGATCTTCAAGAAAAAGAGATTGCTTAGGAAGAAACATAGTGGGGTGTGGGGGGGCAGCAGGCACAGGTCAAATTGTCAAAGATGAGGAGGAAATCTGGATGACTTAACTCTTCTGTAGTGAGAATATTCCAAAGAAACCAGCTAACTACTCTCTGCTAATTTTTATTTATAAATTTTGTCAAAACAAAACATTTCTGACCCCCTTGAAAACAGCACAAATGTTACAAATAATAAAAATGTAATACAGGGTTACAAAATTGAAGAAGTCAGTGAAAAAATTTTATCACAAGCTGTCTTCCCATAAAAATATCCTTTGATATAATTATCTCCTGAATCACCAACACAGTCTTATATTTAGCAACAATTTTACAAAATATAATCATGCTTTAAAATCTCAAATTTCATACCAACAGACCTTGACTAGCAAAAATTAAGGTTCTAGAGAGAACAAATACTATGTGCTTAACATGGAGTCTATCATAACTTGACAGACAGTTCTGAAAGACAGATATATTAAACACAAACTTAGATTCATTTCTCATGAGGACGTAGACACAAAATTAAATAATTTGATCACCTTAAAAGCACTATGTCACAACAAAAATATGTAGCCACATCATATTTCAAAAGGTAACAAAATCCTCCTTGCAGAGTCTGCTCTGAAACTACAAGAGATTTAGTAGCTTAAATTTTTTATAACTGTAATTGCTGAATCACTATTAAACAATTGCTTACTCTTACTAAAGGGTTCAAACATATTCTGCCTTCAACACACTTTCTCCACGGTGTCATTCAAGGTCATAGCACACTACTTTATGCCATTTCTCTAACCAATGCTTAGGCAAGGAGAATTAAAGCTAAGAGAAGTCAAACTCTGGTAAGATGCTTTTGAGGAGACTGAAGAACTGGAAGAGATCGCATGCAAGGCTGTCTAGGAAAAACAGGAAAGCTGATTCTTTTTAGGAAAGCTGTTTCTTTTAAGTAAAATTTAGCCAAGAAGCTAAGCTGAACACTTTTGCACAAGCCATGTTTTCTATCAAGAGTCCTCGTATTTAAACCAGTAGAATCAAACAAGGAGATTAACAACCTGTTAAATATAGGCTGCCTTTTGGGTGGCCTCTGATTGATCAACACATATGACATACAGGTTACCCTGAGCTGGAAAGGAACCCATGAGGATCATTGATTCCAGCTCCTGGCCCTGCACAGGACACCCCAAGAGTCACACCATGTGCCTGAGAGCATTGTCCAAACACTTCTTGAGCTCTGTCAGGTTGGTGCTGTGACCACTGCCCTGGGGAGCCTGTTCAGTGCCCAACCACCCTCTGGGTGAAGATATCCAATATCCAAATATCCAACCTAAACCTACCCTGAGACAGCCTCATGCCATTGCTTATGTAAGCAGGATGCAGAACAATTAATTTTAGAGGGGGTGTATAACTATGGAACAGCTACTCCCTTTTTTTTAAACTGTTATACGAATGTATAAAGAATCTCAGAAAAATTGGGAAAAATTCAGTCTGTACAACATTAAGAGCTCCCTTATTTCTAGGGTGAGGGTTATAAATATTACATTTATAACTCCTTTATTAACCATTAATTGCTGTTAAATTAGTACCAATTAATAAACAACTATTTTTAATAATTATAATTTATAACTAAAGTATCATATATTGATAAAATTGTGGTTTGCTTATTTTCCACACCTTTGCAAGATTATCACAGTGGAATAATTGCTTGAAAAGGAGCCAATTACAAGTTCTAAATCAGATGCAATGATTGTGGGGAAACATCAAATAGTGTGTGTTGGCATTTCTTAAATTCAAATTTGTAAAAAAAGTTTAACATTTGGATTTTTAAAAAAATTAATCTGAAATACCTAATTAATATGTACTGGGTTTCACTCATGGAGTTGAATGGGTGAGTACACCACCCACAGCTTGGGAGGAGGAACAACCAAACATAACCATGAGTACTAGTTCAGAATTTTGTACTTCAGAGCATGTCACCTCTTCCAGTGAAGTAATATTTCCTTTTCAATGGAAGATTTGCAGCATGGGATCTGCATCATATCTTTCTGAACTGTGACCCTGGTTCAAATCAAACATTAGTCAAAAGAGATCATGTTGTACAGAAAGGAGCTAAAAATGCAATTTTCAGTTTTGAGGGGGGTTTTGTGGTTGCTATTTTGGTGTTTAAAGGCCTAAAATTTTGTTGGAAACAAATATGTGCTTCAGTGACTAAGATAGTTCTGCCTTCAGTTATGGCAAAGGAAAACCTCTGCAAACTGGAATTTTTGATGAATAAATTTGTAACCAATGACATTTAAATCTCTCATGAGTTGATGCTCTCTCTAGCAGTTAATAAGGGGTAGGTCTTGGAGAAAGCCTACTAGTAATAAGTAAAACTTAATGACAAAATTATGGATGTGGTTCCTATCCCTGTATTTTGGTATCATACTCACAATAAATTTAGTTTAAAATTCTTTACTAAATTACATGCAAAGGACAGTTTGGTGCATTCTGCTTCTATTAAATAAAAGGCAGAAAAAGAGTTACTAAATTAATTGTTTGAAGCAACTAGACTTATCTTTCCTATAACTGTAAGCACAATAAGAGACATTATAGCCCTTCATTAACACATTAATATTATTTATTATTTCTAGGTGTCACTACACAAAAATATTGCTTGTTTTATATTGTTTTTTTAGTGTGCTGTTTATTCCCTATATCTTGAGTTACAAAATATAAATGTATTTTAGCAATACATTGTATTTTATCTATGCAGTAGAGGCATTTTATTGAAAGCATATATAAACTTTATTTCTTTTGTTGGTTATGGCTTTAGAAACAGTTGATATAAAACTTGGAACCTGAATTTTAGGTGCACATTCTAGTCCTTCCATTACATTTCTTTCTAGTTCAACATTTTCACTTGTTCAATGTACTACAGGAGACAGATGAAATGGCACCACACAAAGGTAAAAAGAAAGGAAGAAAATTAAAATTAATTAAGCAACAATTCATTGTCTGTTAAAGTAGTCACAAATGGGAATATTTCATTTCAAAGCAAAGTTTAAACTTATTTGCAAGGAGTTTCAGTCATTCAATAGCAGGAAATTAACAAAGAGGGAACCTGGATGCACCTCTGAAGACTTAAGCTGTTCTTTCTGCCAAACAATCCTGTGTTCATAGCCACTCTTGAAAACTGCCTTGCTGAAGTTCATAAGGTATCATGGGATGAAAATGTAAACCCTCAAGTGTGTCAGACACACTAAGTAAAGCTGTAATGACAGACTGTGTTTTCAAACTGTTTATTTCTCCAGCCCTTATAATTTAAGCCTACTAGAGGTATGTAATTTCATAGAAGTAAAGAAAAAAAAATTAGTTGGGCAATTAGATTCATACAGAATAGTATTTACTTCTACTGAAATATATTGACCCTCTGCAGTTTAGCTTCTCATATACTTTGGCTGATTCAGGAATTAGCTATTGCACAATTTATCAGTCATGATCAAGGTTTTCACAGCTGCTGAGGAGATTTAGTCATATTTACTTCCTTTGCATTGAGATGTATGTCTGAAGTCCCTTAAATAGCATTAAAAACAATTAAAAAAATCTATCAATAATTAATTTATACATATGCAATAACCGAAATAAGAAAATGCAAATAGATTAAAATATCACACTTATTCACACTTTCTTTTGTACACACACATTCTTCCTCTATAAAATTGTATTCATTTTATGGTACAAAGGTTAGGTACTATCTACTATAATATAATTAGATTCCTAAATATTTTTCAATTAAATCTCTTAATGATATGCACAAGGCAAGCACAAATGCTTATTGTGTTATTGAAGGGAGGTTCAGGGAGCTGATTCTCCCCCTCTACTCAGCCCTGGTGAGGTCACACCTCAAGTCTTGTCCTCAGTTCTGGTCTCCACAGTTCAAGAAAGACAAGGAGCAGGTTCAGGGGAGGCCACAAAAATGAATAAAGGTCTGGAGCATCTCTCATATAAGGAAAGACTGTGGGACCTGGGTCTGTTCAGTCTGGAGAAGAGAAGCCTGAGTGGGGGTCTGTGGACGCTGACAAGTTTGGTCTGAGAGAAATTTTCCAGCCATCAGCCCTGTTTTTGAGAAGAAGTTGCTTTCTCACATGCAGAGCTGAGAACTAGGAGAGGTTTGTGTAAACCATCTTGGGTGTTTTGGTAAAATATATCTCCCATGTGGTGTTTTTCACATTTTGTTATTCCAACTTGTTATTCTATAACTAACCAATGATACTGAAGAGGTGTTCACCCAAGAACCAGTGACTGTGTCCTGTTCTAGCAATCCTGGATATAAAAAGGGCAAGATTTTTTTTAATAAAAGGCTTCTTTCATCTGAACTTTATGCTGTGATTTTTTGCTGTCCTTGGACTCAAATGCAACAGGGGTCTCATCAATGTACATAGATATCTCAAAGGCAGATGCCAAGAGGATGGTGCCTGACTTTTCGGTGTGCCCATCAACAGGACAGGGAGTAACAGCCACAAAACAAAGCACAGGAAGTTTCACCTCAATATGAGGAAGAACTTATTTCCATTGAGGGTGGCACAGCACTGGAAAGGGGTGCCCAGGGAAGTCATGGAGTCTCACACTCTGGAGACATTCAAACCCACCCGGATGTCCTCCAGTGTCACCTGCTCTGGGTGACCCTGCCTTGGCAGAGGGGTTGGGCTGGATGATCTCCAGAGGTCCCTTCCAACCCCAGCTATTCTGTGACTCAGCTTCTGAGTGCTGACGTGCAACAAAGGTGGAGTCTACTGGGAAGGCACAAACCAGAGCTTGTAAAATCAGCAGAGTTCGACTCCCTGTTGTAAGCTCTGAGGCCTCAGCTGCCACTACATCACAACTGCACATTTGGAGTACCGAAGCATGAATAACTCTGCACAGACCATCAACATGACTAAGCAGAGTTTGACTATCAGGTGGCATCTGTAGTAAAATCGATAAGACCACAGCAAGTTTCATTTCACATGAGGTATTTTTACAGTGCTATCAGCAATCATCCAAGCACTAAGGTTTCCAGAAGGGCCACCCACAGGAAGGACAGCCTGCTACATTGCCATGAACAAAGAGAGAGTGCATCTGACTTTCCAACTCAACAGCAATTTGTCTAATGAATTATTCTAAATGGGAAACAATGAAATTGCACAAGATGAAGAGTATAAACAGCAAATTAATATGACTTGCAATCTGCTGTTGCAAAACCAAAAAAATAAGTGATAAAATATATATAATTTCATATGTAAGCGGCAGGTACTCTGGCTATATACCCAAAATGTGTGTAAATTTATAATGTTCAAATTTATTATAATTTGATCTAATAATATTTTACTTGTTCTTCATTTATTCTAACAGTTTAAAAAATTAATCTTAACCCTCACCAGAATAAAGTCAAGATACTTCCACAAAGAAAATTTGCAGATAATCCTGTCCAAAATTAACTTCAAATTTAGCATATCACCAAAAAATATGTGCTGAAACACTGATGTTCATTTTTCCTAACTTTACCAATCAATATAAAATGTAAAGTTTAAGCAACCTGGCCAGATTTCAGGTTTTCAGCATAAAGATTGTGTTTGCACAATCCTCCCTACCCTTCAGAACTGAAGAAACCCCTCTCTCCTCTAATTAAAAAAGAAACTCAAAATAAGCCATTTTAGTTCTTACATAAGTTTTACTTCTTAAGATTCCTTATTTACATTTTTTCTCATCATGAATTTCAGAGGCATTCCTCAAATTTTAATTACGGTAAACCTGGCTTTATAGGTCATTAAAAAGAATATCTCTGAAAAAATTGTTTCTGGACCTCTCAGACAAGCCAGAGGAATCAATGATTCTGCCTGTAAGTTAGGACTGTGCAACTGGATCCTCATTTTTATACATATCTTCAATTCTCACTTTCTATGTTTCCATTAATGAGCCAAGATTCGTCATGTCAGCCAGAAAATGGAGTTACTTTTCATGCATTGCTTCGAAATCTCTGAAAGTCCAATCATAGACTGATGTTAAATAAAAGTTTGGAGAATTAAGTCTGCCCATTTCTTGAGACCATCCCTGCATTCCTATTTAGTTTTAGTTTCCAGGCATTACTGTTTATCTAATATTTATAACATTTTCTGGATGCCTGAATGACTACAGAAATTCTTTTCTTCAGCATTGTTTCAAACATTTTTCTTTTTCCTAAATTAATTGACGATGAAATGACCATGGATGTGCAAAACCATGTTTCAAGAAAACAATAAAAGTGATGCTACAATAATAATCCTACAACAAATTTCCAATCAATAAACCACTTTTCTTCCAAGTAAGCATTAGCACTAAACTGGCACAGCCTTTATAGTTTTTTATTATAGCTATAACCCTTTTAACTAAGGCTTATTATTTGTTCTTAGTTGACCATTTCTTCCTCCATGTCAGCAGAGACAACTTTTTATTGTGACCAGAAAATATCTCATATACGAGAAATACTGAATAGGAGAAGCTTTAGACACAGTTTTGTTTCATTTAAAAATATTCAGCTTTTCAGTTTAACAGATTCATTGGTATAATTGTCACAAGAGGAAAAAATATCCTCAAAAGTTGACAGGCTTGGGACACCAGCCACCTCTGTCTCCTGAAAGCCTGTTCCAGTGTTTGACTATTTTCTCGCTAAAGAAATGTTTCCTCTTGTCCAGTCTGGGCCTCCCCTGCAGCGATTTTGAGCTATTTCCACCTAAGGTTTCTAATACAGAATGTATCAGGAGACACTGAAATTGGAATTTTTCTTTGCATGGTTGATTGACTATCAACAGGGTTTGGGAAGGGGAGGGAGCAGTGGTGGCATTTTTTGGGGAGGTTATTATTTATTTTTTAAAAAGTGGCCACTAACAAAATTGTAGGGCAGATTTACTTGGCCTGGAATAAATGAGAAGGGATAGCACTTCTGTGAACAGGACTTTCACCTGACAGATAGTATTTGTCTTTGAACATGAGTTCAGTTAAATAAAAAGTAGAAGGTGGATGGTAACGTGTCCTTGGTGTTACTCAATAATGTTATTTCTGGCCTGTAGTACATTAAAACAAGAAAGGCAAACGAAAACAAGGAAGATGTCAGCTTTTTTCATAACAGTGATCTTCTTTCCTCTGTGGGCCAATTGCCCTATCTTCCCCTCTCTGTCCTTCCCCAAAAGGGAGATTATGAAAGAAATCATGATACTGTAATTTTATTCCAAGTATGCTGCTTTTTAGCACTTCTATGTGATTAGCCTAAGGGGTGTTTTCACACATGCCATGAAAGGCAAATCCTACAAGGACAATAACAAAAATACTGGTAATTTTGAGGATTTCATTTCCTTCATCTTAAAAGACAAATCTCCTACCCAAATAGCAGTCACGTATCCATACACCATTCTGCAAAGCTCCACAAAAGTAATTTGAAAAAACCCACTAAAAATGTTGTGCTAAAAAGGTGCAGTTCTATGCCATATTTCTTACACGCCCCAATCAATTATAAGCAATAGAAAAGAACTAAAAAGGCAACAAAAATCTTAAGCGAAATGTTACACTTGCATATTTTTTCATAAAAAATATAAATGGACATGCATTTTACTATCCCATGCTAGGGCAGATGTGATTTCCCATTAGTATCACTGCTTGTCAGTTTTTCTTACTTAAAAATTAAAAAAAAAATATATATATATATCCTTTACTGAGTTTACTATTAAAAAAACCAACCACCCAACAGACAGCTATTCATGTAAATCAGAGTCTTTGTTCTTGTCATTAATTTATGAAAGAATTCATAATCATGACATTCTCTCTCTGGATTTTATAACTTATAATATAATATAGTTATGAGAAAACTAAACAGCAACTACAATGTCTTCCACAACTACCAATTTGCCAAAATAACTGTGTAAATCTCAAAAGGTGTCCAATATTTACTTTCAAAATCACCAAAATACAATCTGATTTTAAGCAGATTTTGGGTTGTTTTTTAATTTTAAGCAGAATATTTATCTTTCTTTGAAGATTTGAGCTCATTTTCATAGAAAAGGCTGGTGTAGACAACAGGCTCTAATTCTCTGAACGGAGAATGCCTTGAAATAAAGGGCATTAAATACAGAAATAACATGGTTTTGCTGTACTTCAGCCCAAAAATTCTGTAACAGCATGACCACATCTCTTTTCCATGACTGAGCCTGTTTTCAGTGAGGTCCATACTTTAACACTCTCACATTACTCCATGGAAAAGAGAGCTGGAAATTAAAGATATGCCTGGAATTCAGGATGCTCACCTTCTTGGAAGTAAGGAATTTATTATTTATTATCATTCTTTATTTAATAATCCATTAAATAAAGGGAAGAAAGCCTGATAGCATAACTAATCACATATTACACAGCACAGAAAAGTTTGATATTGAGATGTACACCTTGATAAGGCTACTTTCCCATGCATTATCCAATCCATTATGACTTTCCTGTTCCATCATGAGGAGGGGAGTCACTTACTGACTTTACATTTACAGGGCATCGTGAGGATAGGAGTCACTCTTGCTGGAGAATACATTGAGTGATATTTCCTGGCTAAAGCAGGGAGTAAATGCCCAAGATATTTCAAGTATGTAAAGCAACAAGAACTTTCCAGGCGTAAATCATGGTTTGAGTGATTTATGGCTCATTTTAGACTCTGTATTAAGGTTAGAGGAGGTGTGTTCAATTATTAGAATTAGTGCATTATTAGAATTAGTGCATTAGTCAGCTAGTAAAATTACATGGGTAAAAGTCCCTGTATATTCCAAATTTTCTGTAGCTGAAACTATATACAATTAAAATAATGATAATGAGGCTCAAAAGACAGAGTCTTTTAATTCTCAAAAAAAAAAAACTGTCACAAAAGTTTCACCAAAATAAGAGAGCCTTAATGATATTTAAAGATTATTAAAATAGTTTTTCTATTAGTATTAAATATTGGAAAACTTGGAAATATTTATTTTTTGGACTGCTGGCAGTGGAGAAGAAAGTGGAACAAATATTTTAGAATCAACAAGCCTGTAGGAATTTGCATGAGTTCCTGGCCTGTATAATCATATATATATATGTATAAATTATAACAAGTTCTAGCAAAGTGAAACCTGAGGGAATCTCCTCAGAGGAAAAAAAATAAAAACCCTAGAGACTGAATTTAATTAAAACACAGTGACAAAAAACCACTTTATATAAATAAGAGGTGTGGGCTTTTTAGTTAATATGAATGCAGAATTCTGCATCTTGGATTTAGATCCCCTACTCTTAAAATGTGCTTATAAGAACTTTTATAAGGCTCAACAAGGACCATGATCCATTCACAGCAACTGCTACCCTCTTATGTACTCACTCTAGCTGCTGTAAAGAACTGATGACACAGGAACAGACTAGGCATAAATTCTCCATTAATTCCACACCTCAGAGCTAGAAGCAGTTTCATGCCTCTTTTCTCCCTCTTCTTCCCACCATGTGGAAAGGCAAACTACAGTAACTGCAATGATAAATTATTTTTTGTTGTGCTCTCTGCACTAAATCTTTTAAAATGCTAGAGTTCTGAAGCCCTTTGCTGTCTCTTGCCATGCACACCAAATTAACAAATTTCTTTTCTTAAAAGCTGCTATCATAGCCATAGTCTGACCTTGGAAATTAAATGTATAAGATACTAATTAAAAAATGAGCTTGCTATATGGGTCATTCATTTTTACTGTAATCTTGCTATAATATTGGAGCTGACAAAGTTGCCTGCCATTAGATTGCCTGTCCTGTTAATGCTCAACCTCTTGTAAACAATTATAAAACCTAATATTATTCATGAACTAATACACTTAATGTAGATTTGATATCAACATTGCAGTTCCATTAGTAAGTCCTTAGAAAATACCCCTTTCTAGAAAAACTAGCCTAAAAAAGCCTAAAGCATGAAGATCTGTTTTTAAGTCAGACTGCTGTCAAACTGCTGAAGGATAACTCCTATCTTCCTATCTTCTATATTCCCATCTAAATCCAGACTGACATTTTAAAATTGAATTCCACAAATTCACCTAAAAAAATTAATGTGTTATTCATTAACCTAGATATCAACAAGCAATAATTTTAGAAAAATTTAGGAGCTTCAGTAGAACTTCTGTCAGTATCCAAGCTCTCTGCAATCCTAGTGATAGAGGGGAAAAAAAATGAAAGATATTCTGTCTAACCATGAAGCAATTTGATCTAATATAGAAGTGCTTGGGTACAACTGAAGAACAATTCCATCCATCCTGCTAATAGAAACAGACTAGATTTTCATCCACATCTGTGATAAGGACATGAAATAGATGAAAAAATCTTAGAGAAGGTCATAGTCATGAACAGAGAATAAAGCAAAATTGCTGTCTTCTAAGGGCTGAGCCTTTCAGTAATAATGAAAAACTGGCAGCTGGACCAGTGCTATGAGAGACAAAAGGTTTTGTGGGGATAGCAAATAAAAGTGGGGAATAAAAGCATGAAAGCAAAAGTTTGCTGGATAATGATTTAAAAGAATCTGATCACTTTCACTGTTGCCTCGAGACTCTCTACCTGCAACATATCCAGGATTTACTGTAGCAAGAATGTTTACCACAGGAGCAATTCATTCACAAACTCTCTTAAAAAAAACCAAGGATCTAATGTTCATCTGTTCAGGTGTGCTGGAAAGTATTTATGCCTTTCTCATATGAAATAAGAGGAGTGTCTAGAGCTGTCTAGATAATTCCTTTCTCTGTTTTTAGAAAACTGCAACTGTAATTTTGTGGTGGCTGAGTCCTCTTGGAAAAAATGTGTGGCATCCCACTGGTCAGTAAGAAAAATCAGTTACAGAAGAGAATTTAAACTAACGCTGGAAAGGTACAGAGTGAGCTTTGAATTTTATATATCAATAGATGCTACGCTGAGAGGAGAAAAAATAAAGGAAGTGGGCAAGGACAAAGTGACATAATACAGAATTGGGTTATAGAAAAGGCAGAAGGGAATAGAACATAATTATTTTGTTGAAAGAAAGCTGAGGAGGTTTTATTCACAATAAGTAAGCAACATGCAGGAAAAGGTGATAAAGAGGATATGGAAGACCTTGATGAGAAAGAAAAAAGAAGTCGTGAAAAGAAAGAAACAGCATGGTCTTTTCTCCTCTCGTTTCTTTAGGATATTTTCTACTATCAGTTTACATCTTCTGCTGCATATTTTTCCTTCAAATACAAAGCCCTGAATTAAAGAAGAATGATATTTCAACACTTAAATTATTCATAATCAAGGTGAAGAGAGAATAAGTACAATAGGTGTGGGTGATATTTTGGTTGAGAGATGATAAAAAAAATTAGAACAAATAGCCCTAATTCAGCAAATCTGGCAGGCATATATTTATTAAATTCTTTCACACTGCAAGAAAACTCTTCCATATTTATTTATAATTGCTGTGTAATTTTTGTACATACTTCAGGAAGTTCAGAAGGAAGTTTGAATTCTTAAATGATGTAGACATTTTAAAAATGCTCTGATGTGTTTGACACTCCTAGATTTACAAGGATGTCTATAAAAATTACAGAAATAAGAGAAATCTTAGAAGCACAGTATGAGAAAATGAAAGGAGCTACATTTGGCCACACGGACAGAAGTGCCAATGTTGTTTCCTTTTATAACATCTAACTAACCAATATTTAAATAATGATATTATAATACCATCTCCAACCCACAACTTTACTGGAGCCTTTAGAATCTTCAACGTCTGCTGGAGCAATGTTACACAATTTGACCTTTACCTGACAGCTGAAAAAAAATATATTTGCAGGATTAAAAAGTAAGGGAAGGAAAAAAAGTCCAATAAAGAAACTGCTAGCTAAGTCATTTGACAAAAATGTGCATATTAAGTATTTGGAATATATTATTTTAGGAGAAAATCTACACCTATACACTGGATTCCAACAATCTCCATTTGCAGCCAGGCCTAGAACATTATGTAAAAAATGCTCTTAAAAATGACAACAGTGTCCAACAAATGACACAGAAGACTGATAGTCCTAAGTTACCAATAGAATCCCTTTCTAAATAATGCATAGGATATGCTGCCTTGCCAAGCACAACCCTTGATGACTGGTTAGGGTATGACAACTTGATTACTTTTTAATAATATCGATTCTACCTGTTTTGTTTCACTTTGAAGTCATCTGATCTGCAATAACCAAATATACTTCTGACAGAGGCTGAGCTGGTGACAATGGATTTTCAGTAGCCAGGTAGAACAGGGACAGCCTATGAACTGATACAGCCCAGTCATGATGGGAACTGGTGACTCAAATGCATGTCAAAAAGGAGTAATCAGGAGAAAAAGAGTCAGCTGCTCTCAGGAAAGTACCAACCCTCAGCCAGTCTTTATTAAACATGCCAGGTCAAAGTTTAGACCTAGTAAAAGAGTGCTGATCAGAAAAAAGGGCATTCACTATTAACTTAGTTTTCAATAAGTAAAGGACTTGCAAAGCCCAGTAACACATGAAAATTAGGATTGGGACATGGCAGACAGATTGATTTTCATGTACATAACATATGTCATATTCTTACCACTGAATATCATCTCCAAAACTGGACACTGGGGCCCTGAGTATCATGCATCAATAGTGATGATTTTTTTCCCCTCCCATTTAAAAATATGTAAATACTTCTGCCTCAAAGGAAATTGAATAGAAACTTCTAAGTAGACAAATGAAAACAAAAATTATGAATGAGATGTCTATAGCACATATGGTATCTAAAACACACAACTAAATAATGAACACAGAAACAAACCCAAAATTAAAATTATTTGACAAGTTATCAGCCCAAGACAACCTTGAGTGTGTTTGGCACAGACTTGGATAAAGATTTCCTAATTTTTTTAGGACAATAATTACATCTAGGAGTGCCTTGTCCAGAGTTGATTCGAACAAACCTCCAGGACATTTTAATAACTAATTATCAGCTATTATGGGACATTTGTAGGCAGGGGATTTTTCTGTATTCAAAAAAGTTGGGATAAATCCATCATGTGCTAAGATAAAATGTATAACTTTGGTGTGTTAAATCCCTGTGTGGAAGTACTAATTAGAAAATAATTTAATTGATGATACACGCATTTGTTCATTTGTCTCAACTTTCCCACATTTCAGATTCTACTGCTTAGTGAAGAGGTAAAAAAGAAGTAACCTCTATTATCATAAAAAGATTTTTAAGGAAAACACTCTAAAACTTTCCCTTAACGAAGAAAAAAAATATTTTTTGCAACTCACCACATATTTGTGATATGTGTTCTGGGATTTCAATATGGGAACTGTGAAACAGAAACCATCACATTTATACATCTACTTGATATTACTAGCAGAATAAGTTTTGAAACTGTTGTCTTAACCTTTTTCTAATTCTTGAACATTTTGTCCCTGTAAGCCAACAAAACATGGTTTGGGGGGGAATAGCAAAAAACCCAAATGAGTGGGGGCAAGGGGGACACGTAGTTTAAGGAAAAATATTGGAAACTTAAGCCTTCACACTGTTTCACTCTCTGGAAACCAGTTCTTTCANAGTTTTTGCCAATATAGCTTCTTCTAAATTGAATGTATGTTATAATCTAAAGTGAGATTCCTTTGGATCTTTACAGAAGTTCAGCCGTTTCCAAATATTTTAGTAGATGAACCCAGAAATAAAAAATAGAAAATAAAAAGCCTAACATTCACACAAAAGAAAAACTTCAGGAAGGTGGGGAGGGAATTCACTGTCATTCTTCACACTATATTTATGAATGATACTGATACATTATAAACTTGACAAGATAAAAAGGAGGGAGAAGAAAAGAGAGAATAAAGAAAGAAGCAGAGTAAATTCTAAGGAAGCTCTAATGTTTAAAAGCCACAAAGCAGTTAGATATCCATTGGTTCTGTGCAGAAACCATCACATGCCCCTCCATATTCTCTGGACTGATTTAAGACTTAGATAACAGCTCGATATTTCACCCCACCAGTGCAGAGTCTTAGATCGTAAAAATCCTTCATTTCCTTGAAGCCATTAGATTTGTCATGTTTAAACCCCACTGCAAACCCATCTACTGTTCTTCTATGCAACAGTTATGACAGAAAACAGAGAAGGCAACTGCAATTGTAAGGGAAAATGGGCTTTAGGTAACCAATTCCTTTGAGCTTGTCCACAGTATTAATATGTTGAACAAACTTGTACTAACTAATCAAACAAAACTCTTAAATTGGATAAGCGCAGGCCACATCTTCTATTTCAAGCACTGGCACTTCAGCAGCTTGCCTTAAGCCAAAGCCAAGGAAGATAAGAGCAAAGAAGCAAAGTCTGATGAGTTGCAAGTCTTGTGATATGCGGGGTTTTGTTATTTTTAAAGCATTTTTTCTAAAGATCTATTTCCCGAAGTCACTCTTTACTCACAATGTCTCACCTCTTCCATGGCACTGGGTTTATTGTGGGCCCCAGGTACACATGAGTGATTAGAGACCAACACTGCTACACCTCAGGTAAGACACCCACCCTCTCACTAAAATCAGTAAGAAGTAACGAGGAATCTGCACCAAGCCCCACCTGCTCAAAACTGACATTTTTTCAAGTTCTTTATGGAGTCATGAATGAAAAATAGAGACTGAAAATTAGAAATCAAAATTTTTTGCTGAAATATTAAAGCAGGAAGTCAGACTCCCCAGAAAGGCCTACAGCTACATGACATTTTACATGACTAACATATACCACAGTGAGAAATTGCAAAGTGTTTATTTGTAGCCAAAGGTCCTCACTTTTCTGTTGCGGACATATGCAGGGTGTGCAGTAACATTAACAGAGAAGGATTTTTTTTCTCCTTGCAGAAGGGAGTAACTGCAATAGATTTTTAAAACTCAAACTCTAGACAACTCTATTGTATAATAAATAATCATGTATTGTCTGAGATCTACAGTTAACTGGATTTACAACACTTGGTAAAAATGTGAATTTTTACAAGCAAAAATATTTTGATAAATGGAGTATTTAAGTGCAAATTAATTTTGTTCAGAATGCACAGTCTGTTCCCACATTTAGTTTCAGAGTTGCACTGAAGAAGCAATAACCTTGAACACAAAACTTGAGCATCGGAGATGGCCTTCACACGTCTGTTATCCTTTCCTGACATTACAAATAAAAACATCACACATTTGCATTTCTTTGTCTTGCCATGCTTCTGAAGAGTAAATGTATGCTCAGGAAAAATTAAATGCAAAAAAAAAATCCTTTGGAAACACTGCTGAAAGAAGTCAAGCTGAAGAGATTATGGCACTTTGCTTTGGGAGGGTTCTGCCTTTACATTTTTAAACTGGCCTAACTTTAGGCTTTTTAGATTGATATTGACAGGGCTACCTGTAAATGATACCTTGAAGAAAAAAAACAGTGCCATAATATCCATGATGAGTAGATTGACTTTTGGAATAATATCAAATACCACAGACATGAGGAATTTGTGGTTCAGTTTCCATGCTTCATGATCCGTTTTAATTATTGGAAGAAATGGTTTGTGAACATTTGAGTTTTAGAAGAAGAAAGTAAAGAAAACTGACACAAGAGTTCTCCTGTTTTCTCCCCAATAGGGTTTTTGTGAAGCACCTCAAATGCTGTTACACAGGTGCTGAGTTTGATCAAGCATTTGACATAACTTAAGCAAGTGGTGTTATGGATGACAGAGAGTTGAACTGGTTTGCCTCCTTTGAAGGAAGAAGGGTTTGTCTTGACTGATAGCAAGATATCTCTAGGCATTGCTAAAATAAACATATAAATAATATGCTGGTACTCACATTGGTGTTATTTATTGTTCAGCTATAGAGAAGAACTGAAACCCCCACATAGAAGATACTCCAAAAATGCAAATAAGTGTATCTGCATTTATATATTTATATAAATAATGAACAGATGCATATAGTTCAAAGACAATACATTTCACTGTTAATCAAAACACTTTCACTTCCCACAAATATGTGTTCTACAAGGCTTTTGGTGCTTTTATTTTGTTGTTGAAGTTGTTAGTCCTTTGGTCATTAAAACAACAATTCCCCATAACCTCCAAACACAAAGGCAGATTAATTGTACTAATCAGTGTTACAAAACAGGCATAGGCTAAACTGGCAAACACCTTTACTTTTAAGTTCTTGTTCCCACACAGACACAACCTCTGGGTATTCCAGTGGAAGTGCTAAACTCTTCATATGCTTGATAGCCAGCCAATCCCTCTTCTCTTGTACTGAAGTATAAAGAAATTCACACTGCTGGGAGGCACATCACTGTAGAGTCACAACATTTTTTCCTTTTCAGAACCTTTTTTTCCTAAATGTTTAATGCATGTAGTATTTGTGAATGATGTTGGTCTGCTGGACGAGGTCCATTTTATTTATGGAATGAAAAATTTTCAATCATGGCAGAATTGTCTCCACTAACCTATTATCACACATCAATCCAGGTGGCCTGAGGAATTAGTTTTATTTCCAAAATCTGTTCAGATTTTTTCCTGATGTTGCCATCTCTGGTCCTGTACAGTGCCCTTTGTGCAGCTGAAAAATTTATACACTGACATTTCCTAGAACTAAGCCTACTTTATGTTCAGGTATGAATGATAAATGTTCAAAAGGCATCTGAACACGGCACTTGGGTACATGGGTTGGACTTGAAATCTTATAAGTCTTTTGCAACTTTTATGATTGTGTGATTCTAGTAAAGTTTTGATTTCTGATATGTCTTGTTACTTATTGTTTTGTGGTCAATCATACCTGAAGCAACTGCAGTACTGACCACATTATATGGGCTCCATGTATGTTTACAAGTCAAAGACCACCCAGCTCCAAAAAAACACCTTTTCATGGAATTTTGGCCAGCAGACAAATAGAAAAGTGTCTGTAAGACAGCTCAGAATTTCACCTATTCACCTGTCATTAATTTCACCAAACTCAGCCATATGGACTGAAACTGATCATGCCTGTGTCAGCTCCAGACTGTGGATTTTTAGAAAACATCATTCAAACCAGTTTGTCAGTTTCTCAAGAGAAGAAACCAAGTCCTCCTGCATGTGTTAAATAATTCACTGTCTGCTCGTTTTCCCCATAAATTCGGTGGGAAGTGTTTCCATACTGGAGAAACAGACACTACAGTTTAAAGCAATAAAAAGGAAGAGTGTGGTTTGCACTGCATCCATCCACTTAAATATTTTACCAGAGCAAGAGAGAGTTTCTGAAGCGTCTCTCCCAGTCACCCACATACTGTGCCTCGTGTCACTCTGCGGAGAGGCCTAGGAGTAAACAAACTGGATTCCTTTCAGACAAAAATAAATTTGAAGATGTGTTCCAGGAATACATCAGATGTGCTCCATATGCTAATAGTCCCTCAGTCTACAATCCTGGCTGCAGCTGGTTTGAAGTAAGACACCTGAAATGTATGTGGAACTGTCATTAAGTGCAGCTCCCCAGCAAATCTGCCACCCTGTTCTGTGCTACTTGGAATCAAGTATTTTTTGAGGATTCATAGACCTTTTTCTTAGTTACCACCATGAGGCAGCTGAGATTTAACAAAATCTGAAGGTAAATGGAGCTAATAAGAGACTCATAGAGAAGAAAAGGGACATGAAAACAAACATCATAATGGGTCTTGCTCCCCTGAGCGCTCCAGCAAGCCAAAATATATAAGGTTGCAATTAAAGGAGGGAGGTACCCTTTCTCCTGTTCCCCATGATATGGCAATGATGCTCAGAAGGTAAGAAAGGAACATTCTAACTTTAGTCAGGCCCATCACAGCAGAAAAAAAGAAGAAAGCATTCTTTGCATCCTGCAGGAAGTTTGCTGTCTCTCCAAAAAACAACTCATTTCTGAAAATAGCAGAATGCAACCAGATAGGCAGCAAGGAAGCAGTTGTTATTGCCCAAATTGTAAAGCTTTATTTGCTTTGCTTTTTTTTATTCGAACCCACTGTTTTAACCAAAATCCTATATTCATAATGACTCTGCATAGGCGCCATGGGAAAAAACAGAGTAAACAAAAAATAAAATGTGGCCAAGATTGTTAAGCCAGCTCTGTAAGTGAACTGAGGATTTTGCAGAGGGAAAGGGATTCTGAAAGAAGGAGATAACCATTGAAAAACTGTGTCCAAGGATCATATGAACCAGAAAAACAAAACTTAATTATGTAGGAAATCTCAGTTTTGGCTTACAATATTTCATAAGAATTTCAACTAGACACTTATTTTAATAGATCTATCCTGTTCATGGAAAACCACCCAATCACTTCTCACGAGAGTCTCTGCATGATTGCTTTCCCTTTACTTGATGGAATGATAAAGAATCCCTTTCTTAGAGATTTTGTTACACCTGTGTTACACTTTCTTTTAAAGCGTGTTTAAAATATCGCCACATATTTTATAATAAGGATTTTTAACTTGCACCAGTAAATATCTTTACAAAAGTCAACATTTCTCAGTACAGAACCTCTACTGAGACCAGCTGAACCTGTTATCCCCCACTTAACTTTACTAAAATCTTTTTCTCTACTTTCTCACCACACCAAAAATCAATGATTTTTACAAATGCTCAACTTAGATTCGCAGTGTCAGCAAGTAGTCAGTTTTCTTCTTCATTTTTTAACACTTGAGTGAAGGATAGTGTATATTTACACATTTCTTAATTTGTGGTAGGTTTTCTATTTCTCCTGTCTCTCATATCATCTTGCTCCCTCAGGAAGGGAGAATAAATGAAAATCCTTCAGTAGGGAAAAATACATCCATGCCAGGAATCATTCAGATTTTCACATCTGTCAGAAAAGTTGACAGGTCTTTAACACATTTGTTAATTATGAATAGAAAAAAACAGCTTTATCACCCAAAACTAAGAAAAGAAGGGGGAAAAACCCCATATAAGTTGTTTTCTGACAGGCTTTGACAACTATGAAGAGACAGAAACTTTAAGAAGTGGGAAGAGTATTTAACAACAAAAATAAACAGATCAGTTTGAGAAAACTTCATATAAAATTTGAAATTTATAAGAAAGTGTAAAGGTAAGTTGTTACTTAAACTGGAAAACAAAAGATAAAAAGAAAAGTGAGAAAGTAATTTGTAACCCTTTCCACAAACAATTACAGGAATCATCATCAGACAAAATCTATTTAAGTACTACACATAAAACAGATCTACTTCTGATTGGAAGGAAAAGATCATCCTCTATTTCATCATATTCGGTTTCTAAGGCATTATCATCCAAGTTAATTATAACTGTTCTGAACACCTACCAGCTTAAAATCAAGAAACATTCAAGTTCTTCACGTTTCCAAGGCCTCTACTTTTTATGTCACTGCCTATCCAAAAGAACAGCTGCAAGTTTTCATCTCTGAGTTTCTTCCAAATTGCAGCATCTCATTTGCTGAATCAATGACACACAGGTGTGAAAAATTAACCTCAGGACAAAGGGAACCTCATACTCCAAAGATAATGAATGCCACGTGTCAGCTTTCTTCCTATTCCACTGCTCTTTTACGCCTCTTGTTACTTTTACCAAACAAAGTCATCTATCTTTAATTTTTTTTTTTTTCTTTAATACTGTTGCCTTTCCCTGGTCTTAAAATTAAAACCAAAACACAGTGTATGGGGAAAAGGGGTTTTTACCTCGGTATTTATTTAAGGATCCTGGGGTACAACACTTGGTCCAGGTGGAATTCCCCGAAATGTTCACATTGCGCCTCACGCAGCAAAATGCACACAATTATAGGCCTTGCTAATTAGCACATCTATCAAAGATTCCCCAATGAGAGGCTGGAGTGAAGGCCTCGTTGTGAGGAACCTTCCCCCTGGATGGGCCTGGCTGAGGTTCCAAAATGTGTTCTGGAGAGGACCTTGGTGTCTGGGGCTCCCAGGATGTTTGCTCTCCTGGTTTAACAGTGCCATGGGGCTGAGCTGAGTTATCAGCCTTGGGAAGGTACAAGTATGTAAGCTAAAAGCACTAAGAATACATAAAAACTATATAAAAGAGTATGTAAGAGGGGTATAAAAAAAAAACCCAAAAAGTCATCCTGGCATCAATACATCTGAGACTAAAGTTTTTTATGTGAAGTTAAAGTGCATATTTGTATCCATTTATATATTTTATATGCATTATATATGTATATATAATATAAAAATACATATATCTTGCCCAAACATATAAAGTATATAATAAATAAAAACTGGTGGTTTGTGAAAAAAAAAAAGACATATCTGCCTTTGCAACATCTGAAGACATTCAAGAGCTTTTCTCACAACAGAGTTCTTGTAGCTCTTTTGGTCTGATATTACCCATGAGAGAAGGTTTATATGGTCACACGCTGTTTCTTAAAAGATCAATTGATATATTTACTAAAACCAAAACTCCAAGATTGTAGTTGCAATATTTTACTCTTTTCCCAGGTTAACATATAAAGTAGAAACTTCCAAATATGAACAAATTTCAAGCAGTTATTTGAAACTTACCTTTGCTATATTACTCAAACAAGATTTTTACCCCTTTGGGAAAAAGAGACAGAAGTTTGTCATATTTAGGATCCCTAAACAATTATTCAGACCTGGGACTGTTAAGTATGTCATTGGTTTGGCTGGGGTTTTTTGGTGTGGTTTTTTTCAGGGCTGAAACATGTCTCTAGTTATGCACACTGTAAGAAAATTGAAATAATAAAGTTAATTACTCCTTCCTTTCTTCTACCTCTATTTTTTCCCTTTTAAGCATGCTCCTAACCTGGATGCTGATTTTCTTTTTACCTTTGAATCCTTGGGTTGCTTATACTGCATGTCTAGAACCAGTGCTATGACATCAACTCATGACTGAAAGGCTTCCACACTAACCTAAAATGCCTGTTTTAAACGACCTCTGAAGAAAATATCAATATTATTCCTTCTTTGGTCAATGATATCAATAAAAATCCAAACACAAAAGACAAAAGTGAAACAATTTCTTCACTGGGAGATGTTAAGTTCCTGAAGGTGTTACTCCTGCTGCTGACACTATTGGGATGCAGAGGAAAGAAAATCAGAAATAGCTGCTGCTGTAGGTTTTACAGCACAACTAATTGCTCCTCAACACTTCATTTGTAGCTTATATCCCAACACATCATTCTCAGAACATCTGTTTTCACCCTGCGTTTTGATCTCTTTAACAAGAATATGTTGTCTAAGATATTAGACGTTGTCAGTTTTACTGTGTTCCTGTTGCACCCAGTTCCTGTCGGCCTAATTCTATTTCCATTTAGTAGTCAGGCAGGCTTATTCTCCCCTCTATAATCTTTTCTTTGAGAAACATAATGAATTGCAGCTCTTTCAATTCTTTTCAAAAGACTTTGACATTTCTTTTGCAACATTTGACCCTGAAGTAGTGAATACTTTTCATCTCTTCTGACAAAACCAGACTTTTTCATGTTGCAAAGGTGGGTATAACAAACTGATGTTTGGTTGTTTGATTTAATCCTGTTTTTCTAATAAGAAACAAAAAGGGTAAGACAGCCTTTTCACTCAACCCAAAGAGTCAAAAAGCAACAATATGTCAAAGCAACAGTGAAAAAGACTTGAGAAGGCAGGTGATGTCTAATTAAACCGAATCCAGCCACAACATAGGTCTCTAAAAAAGCCTTTCGTCAGTAAAATGAAGCTGAGTGAAGCACACATTTAAATAGCTGCTCAGAGTGGTCATAGCAAATATATATCTATTCATAGCTAGCAAGGCAAAGGAGACTTCTGGGGAGTTTATAAGATAGTCTGCCACAGTTTTGGAGCACATGAGAAATGCTAGGAAAGTGTGTGTCCAGAGGCTTAGCAGGGAAGCAATGGCAAATAGTATTATTTACCAGCTGGGGAGCAAAAGGGATTTCTGAGAACTGTAAAACAAGTTTACAGGAAGAGAAGGAAGGGTCTTAAGGAACCTTGAAAGTGGAATCAAAACACAGTATCTGACATGTTAAAAAGGGAGAGGCAGTGGAAGAGATGTAAAAGTTCTCACAACTAATCCAATCAAAATGACAAGGCAGGAAAGAGATCCTTGCTGTGGAAGTCAGGATGAATGTGAGCGAGGCAAAATCACCCTTTACAAGGTCAGAAAGAATACAATTTCTAAGGTCATTTGCATTGCCTTAGTGGATGCTTCCATTTCTGTGTAAAATATTGAAAACTCACTTTTATGAGTGCATGTAAACTGAGGGTTTGAAGTCAATGGAGGAAAAAAAATAATCCCAATATTCTGCGCTTGGCTTGGCTCCTCTCGCAGAACAGACGCAGCTCCCTGCCTGTCACTGCACACGCCTCCACACGCTCGTGCTTTAATACCAGTGCCTTCAATTCTCAGAGCTGAAGCACTGCAAAGTTCTCTTTTGTTACTCAGATCTCTTCCCACTCCTCAGCTTTCTGCCTCCTTGAGTGGCACGGACAAACGCGTCGCTCTCTCGGCAGTTAGGATCGTGCAGCCTTGGGTTTTCATTGGTTGCTATTTTTCACTTCTGCTCTAAAAAAGGTATTAGCCTTTTTTTTTCTGCTGGGTAGTTTGGTTTATGTTTATGCATGAGTTTGTATGTAGCCACATATGCTGAGCTAAAAAAGTTAACTCGATGGTTGTCGCTCCCTTAACTGAAGCATAGCAAGTGTCGCTAGAATTGGAATATCTGAAAACAGAATACATCTGAAATAAATAGAGAAGGACAATAAATGGATGCAGGAGGGTCATAGTTCTGCTGTTCCATCAACTTACTCAAAATTTCATTTTATTTTTTTATGCAACACAAATGTTGAAAACTTCTAACATGTTTTCTTAATCTTGAAGGGATGGAGAAGTGTATTTCCCCCTCTGCAATAACCAAGAGCTATAAAATATTTATTGGCCAGGTGGAAAATATTTCTTCAGTCCATTTCCTGATTCACTGGGAGCAAAATCAATGCTTAACCTCCATAAAAATGCTAGCACTAAATTTACCAAAACAAAAAGTTGCCTCAAAGACACCAACTCAAAATGGCAAATTAGGAGAGAGGAAAAAGTTTTCACAACAACCTTACACATAGTATGAAAACCACCTCACGTGTATGAAGCTGAGGTTCAGTTCTAGTTTCAAATTAGAAATAAGAAATTGTCTTTTATTGCTAAATCTTGTATATGTGCATTTTGATTACCCTTTGGAATTGTTCAGATCAATGATATTTACTTACTAAGGTTTACAGGTTACAGGAAAAGAATAGAGGTAGTTCTGCTCTAGAAACCTCTTAGCCTGAGCAGTATAATGCTCATCTAAATTTTCAAGATTAAGTTATTATCCCAAACTTGCTCAGTTCTCCAACACATCTGTCCCTGCTTCTCTACTATTATGAGCAGAAATTCCATCCTGAATGTGACAAACCCTCACTACTCCCATTTGATCTGTACCAGTTTTTTTCCACAGAAGCAGCTTTGTATTCATTAAATAACCATTCCCTATAAAAAGAAAAGAACCAAACATTGTGAAGAAAAAAATCATCTGTTTTTTATGCAGAATACTTACAAAAGGGAAGAGAATCTACGAAGTGTGGTTTTAAGGCAGATCTAACTTTTGAAAAAATGGTTATTTTTGTTCTATTTGCCTTGCATAAAATCCACAATATTTTTGATGCATAGAACTAAATTATGTGTTTCATATACTAGAGGAATCACTAAAGCTGTAAGGAGCAGTTAATATCCCTCTTATCTAGATCACTAAATCCTGCCTGTATCCAAAGAGACATCGTGTCCAATGATCCTTATGGGTTCAATTCTATATTTGCCCAAGAACTAAAAAAAAATTTAAAAAAGTGCTTTTGGCTCTGTTGTGCTCTGGAGCACAGAGCAGAGCTCAAGCAGGATGTCTTTCCTGCTGTCCTCACCCACAATGGGTAAGCCAGCAGTTGTTTTGAGAACCTGCCCCAAAAATCAGTCCCTGCTCCAAGAGCAGCGCTTGATCACACCCCTTCCCCCCCATCCCATAGCCTCTTACCAGGTCTTTCTCTCCTTTTCTCTGTCATTTTATTTCTGAATCCTTAAATTATTTTATGGATAAAGAAGCAGTTCCAAGGAAAGTATATTCCCACGTGCAAATCTTGTCATAACCTGGTGATTAGCACAGGTTATTGAAAGAGATTTAAGCAAGCAAAGGTTCAGGAAAAGAGTGGAAAAACATCCAGACATGCCACCGGTATTGAGGATGAAGGGACAGGGTCGGAAACAAGTATCATGTACTGTTCTGGCTGTGTTCTGCAGCAAACATGACAGCTGCCATGCTGCTTTGTGAGAGCTGTGCCCTTGTCGTGGTGTGTTCTACATGCTCTGACTGCACCTCCAGGATTCCATCCCTCAGGGGGAGCTCATGCAGGAAATGCAATATTGTTGATTCTCGTGATGTTTGAGTGTGAGACAGCAGTCTGTCTCAGCTGGGCATTTGATTCCCTAGGCTCAGCTATTTCTGAGATGCTATCTTTACATCTCGTGCAGAAAGAAATGAGTATGAGCTTGTGCTGCCGTGCAGATTAAAGCCAAACCACTTAACTTCCACTTTGGAGTGGAAGATGGGGGCCTTGATGAGTTAAATGCATCAACTAAGAACATGCATGTAATGCAAGTAATAACTGTGGCACACATGTTTGGAAGGCAAAAACAAATATGGATTTGGGTAGAGGATGTTTGTTTAAACTACTGCTCTGTTCTGATTCCTTCAGGGCAATGTGGAAGAGGTTCAGGACAGCACAAACCAAGCCAGGGGACTATAATTCCCAGGATTGTAATCTTCAGGACTGCACCATGTGAGAGAAGAAGGAGGAATGGGGAAGGGTATAAAGGAAACTTACATTTTTGTTGTCTCCTTTTCTTCTCTTTCACTTTCTGTTTCAAGGAAGTGTAGCAGTGCTGTGCCACCTTTGTACCGTGGCTGTCACCATGCAATAATATTTCCAGAAGGAGAAATGTCCTTTTTGAAATTCCAGGGATTTCAGTAGTCTGTGTTTCAATGATAAAACACACAGCAAATTATTTTCAGTCTTTTCACTCAAAATATACATGTCCTGTAAAGAAAAAGTGCAGACTGCTTGTGGATTTCATGAATTTGTAACAAAAAGTTGAGTTCTGCTGGATACACTACTTTTTTGTCAACTTCTTTTTAAAATTATAAATCTTCCAGCAAAAATCGACTTTTATATCAGATACTCAGCCATTTGTCAGAGTTTAGCAATCCACATGAAAAGGCTGGAAGTGAGATTTGACTGTCAGTCTTAAAAACTGTGCTACTGGAAGAGAGAGCAGCTCATAGGCAAAATTTTGTTTTTACCTTGAGGGCGAACTACACCAAGAATTTGTTGTTAGGACACACTAGGAAAAATTTGAAATCTTATTCTGTGGTCAGGCATTAAAAAAAAACAAACCTAAAAGTCTATCCCCTTGACAGCAGCCAACTCATCACAGAGTTTTCTTAGTAGCAATATTTCTCCTGCCTTAGTCATTGTCACAGACATCCACATGCTGCTTCTCTCATTTGAAATGAGAAATAGAAACTATTCCCTACCTGCAACATCTCTGTTGCAACATACCTTAGCCAGCTGGAGAAGCAGGCTGCTGGTTTAGCAGCTTCCACATCAGGAACCTTTCCCACATTTTGTTCTGGCTGGAGGAGTTTTTGGAGGAGCAGGCATTAGACACATGCAGTGTCATGTCTGAGGTGTTCCAGTGACTGAATTTTTTTGGTTTAACACTTTAGTAGGAATATTTATGGTGTAGGAAATAAAACCCTGAGGCTCTCTATGCACTAACCACAAAAACCATTTCCCACAGGAATGTCTGCTGTAGCAGGAATGCCTACTGCTAAAGCTGGCCTGAATGATGGTACTTAAAATACTTGGGGGTTTTTCTTATGCTGAAGCCATACAGGCCAAGAAAGTATGAAATAACAATTTATTCTTTCTCTGTATGACATTGCTAACACATCAGTTCAAAAACTCTCTTCACTATGCATGAAGTGGAATGTCTCTCCATATATTTTGGTACCATCATATTCTATTTTACTACTGGCAGATTTGTACTGTGCCACAATAAAATCAATAAACACAACAACAAAATAATGCATCACCATCTGTGTGTTCCAAACAGTTTTATAGTAGATTTATTGCCTAGATCCCAGGTTGAGGAATTCTGCTGAAATGCCCAACCATAATGTAGCTGTACTATTATAACCCATGACAATTACAGGCATAAATTATTCATCAATTGCATATTATATATGATAGATTACACATGAATTATAAATTATGTAGGTAGATGCATATTTCAGTCTTTATTATTTATATGAAGACAGAAAGATTTTTTCCGTATTTTCAAGATTCAAGAAATTACTCTATTAATGACCTAAGTTTTGTCTGTCTGCTCAAAAAACAGACCTTATCCATGAAGAAAAACTTATACACATGACCAGGCAGGTAAAACATTTAAAATCAATTTTTATCTTAATATCCTTTGACTTACGATCAATATATCAATTAAAATTACTTAAAGTCTTATTTTCTCTTATGGTACCCCCCAAAGATTACCTGAAATTACTTTAATAACTAACATGGAGAACCCTGACATAATTTTAACATAAAGTTTTTACCAATTTGTTTGTGATTTTGCCAGGTGTTAAGAAGTAATTGCAGTCAATTTTATATCTGAGATGATAGGATACACAGGATAAAATATTCTTATCTTTCGAAGGGGCTATTTCATTGACTGGAATCATTGAGCTAATTAAAGTAATTTTTGGGGCATTCGTTCTTTTGTCCTGGATTATTTCCTTATTTTAAAGAGAAATAAACTCCCTTTGGGCATTAAACTATATTTGCTTTGACATAAATGCATTTATGAAGGAATAAAAGATATTTTCTAGGCTTTGTGGTGCTATAACATAATATTTTCTGTGTTGTGTTTTGAAATACATGTGAAAGTACAGATTCTGTTAATTTTTATTAATATTTTACATGGAATCTTTAAATGAAAATAGTAAATGGTATAAATAACAGCATGCAATTGTAAAAATCTTTTTATGAAAAGAGAAAGAGATGCACCACTTAGATTATCTTTTGCAAAACTAATAAAAAATGTTTTTTATTCTATTTATTACGTAGTTCTATTTCAAGTAAAAATACTGGTTCAAAGTCAAGCAGATTTTAGTATGGCTTATTTAGAGAAATATAATATTCAGGGAATATGTTAACAAAAGCTATAAGCATTACTGTAAAAGCCGTGTGCTTTCAGCCTATATTTCAAGTAAAAAAAGTTTAAAGTAAAATAAATTACTTTAAATAAATTAATTTATTTTAAAACAATTACGTGAACCATTATATTTCAGAGAGTGTCTTATATAAAGGCATTGTAAAATATCCACTTATTTAACATTAAATTATTATTTCATCTTCAGAAGATATCTAGGTTATTGCAAACTCATGTTCTTTCTTAAGGGTGAAAAAACCACAAACACTTAAATATTCAAAGCATAAATATCTTGAGTGGTATACTTAGAAACATTTTGTATGTAAATTCAGATAACTGGTAATAACATCTTAATATTGGTGCTATGCAAACAATGAAATATTTTCTATTCCAGTAGGTAGGACAGTGGCTGCATTACAACTGGTTATGAGTTTAAAGAAGCTATTTGACTATAAAGCATTTATCTTAATTATGAAGTTAATTAGGTATTTAGAAAAGTGTAAGTAGCTTAGTGCAAAAGCAAAAAGAACAGAAGACAATGATCTAAAAAGTATTAAGGAAAAGAAGAGCTTCCTGAATGGCTTTAGAGAGTTCATAACTTGTTTTATAAATTAAGTACAAAAAGCTATTTTCAGATCACGTAAATTTTCAAATTAATAAAATTTTCTTGAGTTCTGACAAATACTAAAAGTTTTCCTCACTAAATGTGCTTAACAAGGCTAAAAAACAAACTATAAATATTAGAGATATTTCTACAATCCCATCCCCAAAAAGTAAGGGAATACTGAGGGTCTGCCTATTTATGAGCTAAGGATGCTTCTAATACCCTACCACACACTTTCATTTTATTGCATTTTCCATTTCCTTTTTCTTTAAATAGTTTTCACCTTTCAAACCCAATCTGAAGCAATTTCTTGGTGACCCTTTGCAACTATGTATTAAATAAGTTTTATTTATATCATTTTAGTAGGTGTAAAATAGTCATTTTTGTTGAGTTTAGTGAGGAGAGAGGAGCATTACTGGTTTTCTGGACTAAGATATTTTATGCAAAAACCGTTATCCTTCCCACCTAGTAACCCAAACATTGTACACAATAAGAACTCAATGCCAATAACCTCCAAATCTGATCCAAACATTTGTAAGAATTTTAGGTATTGTACCAAAGTTATAGAACAGCAAATTACAAATACTGCAGAAAGGCACAACTTCCATAAGTCATCATATGAGGTCAATATTCAGGAAATTTAAATGCCTCTAATGTTCATATTAGCTCTGGAGAAATAAGTTTCAGATTTCACTTCTCACCAGTAACAAAACCACTTGGACTACAGCATCCACCAGTGAAACACAAACTCCTAAGCATAGCTAAAGAAAAGTAATGCCTTTTATTCTTATAATATTATGAATTCAATAGAAAATTTAAATTCTGTTGTGATTAGAAATTTAAAAGAGTAATTGTGTCTTACAACACAGTGTCAAATTACAAATCTTCAAGTTAGGTTATGCTGGCAAGGAGGCCTTAATTAATTTTTGTAAACAGAAATAGCTGAACTTAATTACATTTCAAGGCTATTTCCTATTCCATAATTGTTTGTTGCAAGAATACACCTTTAATGACTTCTTTTAATTAACTCATCTAAATACTTTGTTTGGTTACATGGACTTGATAAGATGTTTCACTGGTCCACCTATACGTTTTCCAGACTATCCATTATAAATTGAAGAGAATTCTCCAACCATTAAACAAAGCTCTTTAGCCCATTAATAACTTGCACTGAATTGTCTGAGGCATAAGGAGACAGGATACAGTGATTTCAGAGAAAAAAATTTATTTAAATTTAATTTACTTACAAAGATGAGACTCGGCTCAATGCATTCTTGCCTTTAAAGATGATATATCCATGTTGATAAAGAAACATGCAGTTAGGTGAAGAAACCAGCACTTATTCCTTGTGTTCCCTATTGCTCTCATTTTTCCTGCTTTTATTGGAAGTCATTACAGCTATTTTGCTTGTCTTCAATTAGATTTTTCCCCAAGACAGCAAACATTAATCTAATGCAAATAAAATACTGAGAGCCATCCTTTGTGTGACTAAAGGACATTAATGTTGAGCTTTGCCCTGTGTATTTCCTGATTTTTTTGGACCATGCATATTAGTAATGTCAGAGCACATCCTTTGGAAAAAAAAACCTGCCTTTAATGGATTTGACTCTGTATCCATAACCTCTTTGCAACTTACTGTTTGTTCAGTGTTCTTATTTTTTCCCTGCTGCAGCACAAAGCATAAATACGCTGATATTTTGTTCAGTTTGCAAAGAGGAACCTTTCAAACAGGTTCAGGGAATTTCACATCACTCGCAGGGGGCAGGATGGGCGATGGAAAGGAGCAGTGTGTTTGCAGCTGCTGTAGACACCATTCAAGGAAGAGTTCAATGGGCTCTTTCTAAATTGAAGAAGAATTTTAGAAGATTAGGAGATCCTTAGAAGAATCTTAGGAAGAGGTTTAGATTGGGCTCTGCTGCCATAGTTCTCCCAGGAGGATCCTATAGGAGGCAGTTTTTCACAAGGATGCTGATTTTTGGTAGCAAGATCTTTTCACTGTACCTTCACTAACTTTTCCCTGATGAGAATATGTAAAATCTCTTGTTCTCAACAAATTGGGTGTTGTGGTGGCTAACTGGATTAGTATTTCTGAGTACAGTTTTCTTTCAATACCTCAGTAAAGTGAGGAGTTGAAATTTTCCTTTACTTATTATATTATGTCCCAATATAGCTAATGCTGAACAAGGCTCAAGGACTTGGTCTTCTGAAAAGAATAAAGTCTTCAGCTCCTTCATTAGTGTAAAAGAGGAAGACTTGCTGGTTCAAAAAAGGTAAAATTAACTTTGTAAATGTCATTTGCACTGGGTCTTTGTCACCCCATCCTGTGGCTCTTATCCAAAATATTTCTCCTATCTGTTCCAGTACACAACTTTTCTTCATCTTAAATTTATGCAGAGGTCAGACTGTACTCATTATACTGTAAATTATATATTACCAAAAAATACCCCAAAAACCCACAGAAGAAACACCCAGAAGACCCAAAGAAAAACCCCCAAGCAAAAAAACAAACAGAAAACCACCCCACATATGTACAACCCAGTTCCCAGTCCTTGTTTGCTGTTCTCGAGAAAAATACAAGGAATTACTGGTAGTGATACTATAAATTTATTGAAAAACAAGTTTAATTTCCTGTCTTTCAAGGGTCATTAAATTTAGATTTTATTACATGCAAAATCTCCCCTGCAGAAAAACCCTCCAAAATTCAAATCCCTCGGTATTAATTGATTCTTGTGTTTACCACACCTAATTGGGCATAACTATTCTCTAGGATCACTCACATGCAAGGGAAAAAAATTAAAATTAAATTAAAAGAAAGAAAGTTTTCAGATCAAGAATTTTCCTCATTGTTGTGCCCTTAGTTCTTACATGAATCTGATGGGGTGGGCATGTCCTTAAAAAGTAAGAGAATTAGATTTTCACATTTTTTAAGTTGACTACATGCTTGAAATGTCATATTCCAAAATTCTTGCCTGAATTAGGAAAAAAAAGCAAAAGAGAGAAGGAGACAGAC
>VZTN01016944.1:5538-30224 GCA_013400515.1 Erpornis zantholeuca | reverse complement strand
ATTTTCACCCAATTCTGGAAAAAAAGCANCGTGCAGGATGCAGGACACCAGCAGGAAAAACATTTTTTCCCAATTCCAGAAAAATGAGTGGAAATTAGGGAGAGACCCTCAAGTGGCATTGCTTGGGATTGGAATGATTTAAAGCTTGAAAAATTCACCCGAAAATCAGTGTAGAGCCTTGAAATCCCATGTCCTCCTCTCTGAGCCCAGGACATTCCCAATTCCTGTTCCATGACCTGTTTGTGCTCCGTGCAGGCTGCAGGACACCAGCAGGAAAAACTTTTTTTCCCAATTCTGGGAAAAAAAGCGGGAATTAGGGGTGGCATTAGCAATGCCTCAAGTGGCATTGCTTGGCACTGGAGTGATTTAAAGCCTGAAAAATGCCCCAAAAGTGCCCCAAAAATTGGTATAGAGCCTTGAAATCCCATGTACTCCTCTTGGAGCATTGGACATTCCCTATCCCTGTTCCATGACCTGTTTGTGCTCCGTGCAGGATGCAGGACACCAGCAGGAAATTTTCACCCAATTCCAGAAAAATGAGTGGGAATTAGGGAAAGACCCCAAAGTGGCATTGATTGGGATTGGAGTGGTTTAAAGCCTGAAAAATTCACCCGAAAATGCCCCAAAAATTGGTATAGAGCCTTGAAATCCCATGTACTCCTCTTGGAGCATTGGACATTCCCAATCCCTGTTCCATGACCTGTTTGTGCTCCGTGCAGGATGCGGGACACCAGCAGGAAAAACAACATTTTCACCCAATTCTGGAAAACCAAGCAGGAATTAGGGGAGAGACCCCAAAGTGGCATTGCTTGGGATCGGAGTGATTTAAAGCTTCAAAAATTCACCCGAAAATCAGTGTAGAGCCTTGAAATCTCATGTACTCCTCTCTGAGCCCAGGACATTCCCAATCCCTGTTCCATGACCTGTTTGTGCTCCGTGCAGGATGCGGGACACCAGCAGGAAGAACAACGTCTTCGCCCAGTTCCGGAAGAACGAGCGGGACAAGCAGAAGCTGATCGACACCGTGGCCAAGCAGCTGCGCGGCCTCATCAACAGCCACCACTCCTGAGGGGTTCGGGATCCCCTTCCCGCCGCCTGGACTTCGGGAATCTCCTTCGGAGAGAAGATCCGGAATTTTTTATTCACCCAGGAAGTCTCCGCGGAGCCTTCCCCCCCCCACCCCTGCTCCCCGATGGCGAAACGCTCCCGGTGGAAAAGATTCCAGGCGGGAATCTCCTGGATAAACTCCTATTTTCAGGGGTTTCGAGAGGGGTGGGAATTCTTGGAGCCTTGGGAATTCTCGGGGCCTGGGAGAGAAGTTCACGCCCAGACTGGGAGTTGGTTTTTGGTTTTTTTTGTTTTTTTTTTTTGTCAAAGCCAAATTGAAGGGATCGTCCTGCCTTCCTTTTGTTAATTTATTCCCTTGGAAAACAAAAAAAAAAAATCTGGGAAGAGCCGTGGGATTGGGTTCTTCTCGTGGGCAGGGGGAAGGGGGTCACCCCGAGTGTGTCCTGTGGTTTGGATTTAGGTAGGAAAAAGGGATTTCCCAGGGTTTTCTCTCCTCTTTTCCCCCTCCCATAGTCCAGTTTCCATGTTAGGCTGCAAATCCCTGGAATCGTGACCCTTTCCCACATGTCCATAACCATCCCCAAGCTCCACTCCAGGACCCACAGGGAGGGTGTGGGATCGTGGAGAAGGGTTTGGAGCTGTCTCCTTTAATTAGATTTGGGAAGGGAGAGCCGAAGGATAATCTGGGAATGTGTCCTGCGGCACCGCTCCGGGGCTGGGATGCTGCTGGACACATCCATGGATGGGGAGCAGGCGGGGATGGATCCTCCACAGGGATGGGATCTCCCAGCGTCCAGGAGGAGCTTTTTCCTCTCTTTTCCATGCCACTGCCCCATCTTCCCTCTCCTCCCGATGGTTCCGTGTGGGAAACTTCCCTTGCTCACCCTGGTTGGAGCTGGGCCAGTGGGAATCTCCGGGAGGCTCCAGTGGGAGATTCCCCATGGAGCAGCGCTGCTCCAAAGTGCCTGTGGGTAAAATTCCCTTCGTCCCAGAGATCCTCTGCTCAAACCAGGCGGTTTTGGGGAGGAGGGAAACGCCGCCACTGGGATTTAATCCCAGGATTCAGGTTCCAGAGGGGGATTTTCACCCTTCCCACCTCGTTACCCGCTTGGCCCTAATTCCTGACAGTATCCAGCCGCATTCCCAAACCCTTGACGGGAATTCAGATCTCCCTGGTGGTTGTTGCAGCCCTGGAATTGCTGCTCCTGCGCCCATTCCCAACCCTCTGGATGCACCCCGGGAATGAGGTTTGGCCTTCCCTCCTTGCTCCTCAGCGATATTCCGTGGTTGGTTTTCACTTGGAGAAAGTTTCTGTGGCTCCATCCCGAAATTAAACGGGAACGTGGTCAGGAATGACCTTCTGGAGCCCTTGGCCTGTACAGGGACTAAGGGATTATTTTCATTAATGAGAGGGAAAATTTGTAATTCCGTGGTTTTGGAGAGGGATCGGAGGCGAATTCCTTGTGAACTCCTCTTTGAGGGATGTGGAAGAGGAATGAAGGGAAAAGCAGCAGGTGAAGGAAAGTTGGAGTCAGTGTGGCCAGAAAGGAATCGGCTTCGGAGGCACTTCTGGAGATGATCCACAGGGACAAGGGATGGGAATTCTGGGTCTGGGATAAAGGGAGAAGGAGCAGAACCCCGGGACACACAGGGAAGGGATTTTGTGCCCCCATCCCAAAATTCCAGTTTTCCCTCCTGTATTTCACTCCACGAGGCAATTCCCAACAAAATCCTCAACCTGGCTGAGGCAAGGCCTCATTTCGGGTTCTCCTGGCAGCTCCCACCCTTCCCAAATCCATGCTGGGCTCCCCTTCCCATCTCCCTGAGCTGTGATCCCAAACTGTCAACCTGTTTCAGGGTTTCCTCGCTCCTTCAGGCTCTTCTTGGAGGAGCCAGGGATTGGGATCCTCCAAACCAGCTCCCGGCACTCAGGATTTGCTGCCGGGAAAGTCAAATCCAGCCAAGGGAGAGATTCAGGGAGTTCCTGATCTCGTGAGGTCAAGAGCCAGAACCGCGAGTCAGAGCCCGGGATGAAAAATGGGATTTTGGGACTCTGGTCCCAATTAACTTTTTGTTCCGAGAGATGTGGCTCCATCCCTTCCCAAACCGAAATCAATCTTTTAAAAGGATTGCCCAAAAAGCCTCTGGAAGACATCCCAACCCCCCACCCCCTCAGCCTCTTCCTCGTGATGGGTGTCCTCCGACACGGATGGAATCGCTTAGGAGGGAAAAGTCGCTGCTGGGAATTTAAAAGGAGGGGTTGGGAATTGGGGGCAGGATCCGAATCCGAGATTTCCAACTCCCTGGAATAAGCGATGCCGCTCTAACGCCTCGCTCCACATCCGCCCAGCATTCCTCAGTGGATGTTATTTTTTTAAGGCAGAGAGAAAATTGGGATTATCCCGTAATTTTTCCCACATCCAACAAATGTTTTCCAGCCCCGGTGGGGAAAAAAAAATCATATTAACACAAAAAAAAAAAAAAAAAAAAAAAAAAAAGACAAATTTGGCTTCCCAAGAAGCTTCTTTCCTTCTTCATCCTCTTCGGGCATTCCAGGAGTTGGGAATGATCCTGTGTGAGGTGTCCAAAGTGGGAATGCGCAGCCCAAGCCATCCCCGGGGTGTTCTCCCTGAGCCATCAGCACCTGGGAGGTGGGAAAGGAGGCGTTTTCCTGGGATCTTCTGGGCGTTCCTGGGGCTGCAGCTGGAGCCAGGTGCTCCCAGTGATTTTTGCACTTTGTTCCGGATCCAATCCCAACTCCCAGCTCAGAATGGGGGGTGGGAGGAGTTGGGATGATGCTGTTTTGGGGTTGTTTTGTCCCAAATTGGGGAAGGTGGAATTTTAGGCAGGAGCTGTGGGAGGGGTCGTGGCGGCCCCAAATTCCTTGGAAGGTGCTGGGATGCGAGGCCAGGATGGAGCTGGGAATGCTCCAGTGGTGTCGCCACTGTCACATTCCTCGAGCTGAAGTTTTGGAACCAAATTCCAACCAGAATCCAAATCCCAGGCAGAGATTCCTCCTCCTTGGGAGTTTCCCGCCTCCTTTGGGTTTTTCCCATTAGTTCTGGGTTGGGTTTGGTGCTTTTTGGGACCGTGGAGGGGTTTGGAGCATCCAGACACTGTCCCATGGTCCTGTTGGAATTATGTCCCATCCCTGGGTGCCACAGGATGTTTGGGATGGCTGTCCCATTCCCTACAGATCCATGGGACCTGGAGACCCCTCATATCCCCCTCCCCAGCATGATTCCATGGTTATCCCACTTCTGGCAGCTCACAGGGAACGCAATTCCCATAAATCCCATCCCCAACGACTCCGGGATGGTCCCAGCTCCACTCTCCACTGGGAACGCTGTGGATTGGAGGGAAGCAACCCAAACACCCTGGGAATTTGCTGGAATTCACCCCAAAACCACCAGGATGGTGGAGGGGGGGAGCTCAGGGTGCTTTGCCTCACCCCAGAGCTGCTGCTCCACTCTCCAGCTCCTCTCTTCCTCCCAGGGCTGGATTCGGGAAGCTTTTCCCAGAGCCAGGATCCATCCCCACCTGCAGCTCCCCAAAAATTCCACAGGCAGCTCATTCTGGAATGCTGACTGTGCCCAGCTGCTCCCTGCCTTGGCTCATCCCTCGGACTTTGCTCTGCCAGGAAAACCTCCCCACACTCCCATCCCATATCCCATCCCATATCCCATCCCTCCCTGTCCCCCCGCTGCCGGGGTTGCCTTTTCCCGTTCATTTTGGGGCGGAAGGACCTGATTTTGGGAACCGAGGGGGTGAAAACAGCTTTTTTTGCACAAGTCGTTGCACAATAAGGGGAAAATTTAGCAATTAGGTTTAACTTTAAAGGGAATTTTGTTGTTTGGTTTGTTTTTTGGTTGTTTTTTTTTTCCTTAAAACTCACTAGCAGAGCTACTGATTCCAAGAGGAAAAAGAGCTGGAATGTTTGGAGAAAGGACTGCATGGTTTACAGGTTCTATTCTGTTAGAAATTAGCATGTTGGACATTTATCCTGGTGTAATTCCAATTAAACAAGTACAGCATTTAACTGTTTCGTTAATGCCTCCCGCGCCTCCCTGCATCCCTGGGGGGAAAACCTGACCCCTAAATCCCAAAAGTGATAAAATTCAACAAAATTCGTCTCCTTTGGACACCTGGCTGCCGGAACACCTGGATTTATGGGGGATCCAAGAATCCCTGGATGGGTGCTGGATCCCACCCTCCCTCATTGCCCTGAGCGGGAGCCAGGTTTTGACCACATTTTGGGGGGATTTTAGTTGGTTTCTATCAAAAAAAAAATCCACCCTGGGAGGGTGGGGAGGGGCTGGGCTGGAATTCCCAGAGAAGCCATGGCTGCCCCTGGATCCCTGGGAGTGTCCAAGGCCAGGTTGGATCCAGCTGGGATAAGTGGGAGCTGTCCCTGCCCATGGAATGGGATGGGATTTAAGGTCCCTCCCCACCCAAACCATTCCAGGATCCTGGAGATGCTGGGAACACTGGGATGGGGGGGGGAATTTGGGGGTCCTGCCCCCCTGGAAGGGCTCGAGCAGATGATGTGGGGTTGGTGTAGGATGAAGGATTTTGGGAATATCCATGGCCTGGGGTGGCAAAGAATCCTGGATGGTTTGCACTCCACAAATTCCTCTGAATCCCTTTTCTAAGCCATTCGTCCCTTCTGGTTTCTGGCAGATCCTGGGCCAGGGATTCCCAGGAAATCCTGGGAAGGAAAACATTCCCTGGAGTTGTGGGTGACTCCACCTCTCCGGGGGCCTTCTCCCACAAGAGAGGGGAAAAAGGAGGGTGGGAACCCCCGGATGGAACCAGGACATTCCCGAGTGTTTCCTGGTAATGGCCACCATGGACCCAAAGGAAAATTCCATCTCCTCCCACAGCACATCCAGGGGGACCCCAAAAATCCTGGAACCCCCCCCTCCCCCCAAATGCCTGGGTTAAGGACCTTTGTGTTCCCCCTGCCCCCTTTTCCTGGTGGATTTTGGCTGCTGTGCCATGCCAGGAACAACCTGGATGCTCCAGGTGCTCTCTGGGTGGGAGATGGAGGTGTCCTGCTGTGGGGGTGGGATGTGGGTCCCTGGTGGGAAATGGTGGGAAGAGATCTCGGATCATCCTGGATCAGTGGATCCTGGACCTTCCTGGATCAGTGGATCTTGGATCATCCTGGACCAGTGGATCCTGGACCTTCCTGGACCAGTGGATCTCGGATCATCCTGGACCAGTGGATCTTGGATCATCCTGGACCAGTGGATCCTGGACCTTCCTGGACCAGTGGATCTCAGATCAGGGATCAGGGTGGGTTTTGGGGCAGGGATTTGGGGTGCTGCAGTGGCACTGATGCCACCCTGGGCGTGGCCAGGCCCCAAATCAGTGCCCAGAGCAGGCCCAAACCCCAGCAGGGCCCTGTGGCTCTCCAGTGTCCCTTGTCCAGCTTGGCCACCAACACCATCACCCCTCGTGTCCTCAGGACACCCCAGCCCAGCACAGAGCCATCCTTCCAGCCCCGGGATGTGTTGCCAGTCCAGTTTTCCCCAAATCACAGACTCAGGGAATGTCCTGGTTGGAAGGGACCTGTGGGAATCACCCAGCCCAGCTCCCAGCCCTGCCCAGGACACCCCGAGCAGGGAGGTTTTTCCTTTCCTCCCGATTTTCTCCGAGCCAGGCGAGAAAAACATTTTCCAGCAGCTGCTCCCGAGCGTTCGTTTCCTGCTGCCTCTGTCCCTTCTTGCCCTCACCTCAGTTCACCTCCTCACCTCCTTCCCGAGTTGTCAGGTGAGTCTGGCTCCGTGGGATTTGCCTCCTTCCAGGGAGCCCCAGGAATGGGGTGGGAGGTGGTTTGGGACCGGGAGGTGCCTGTGGGGTCACTTTCCCATCGTTGTCCCATGGACAAGGCTGTCCTGGACTGGAACAGGGATAGGTGGGATATTGGGAAGGAATTCCTGGCTGGGATGGAATTCCCTGAGAAGCTGTGGCTGCCCCTGGATCCCTGGCAGTGTCCAAGGCCAGGTTGGACATGGGGGCTTGGATCTGCCTGGGATGGTGGGAGCTGTCCCTGCCCATGGCAAGGATTTGGAATTAGATGGACTTTAAGTTCCCTTCCCAGCCATTCCGCAGTTCCCTGATTTCTTCTGCCACGGCTCCAAAAACTCCTGCAATGAACTTCCCAGTGCCAAGAGCTGGGAAGGAGTGGACAGGGGGATGCTGGACCAGGACCACCGCGGTTCCCAGGAGTGAGGAGTTGGAGGGAAAGGTGGCAGCAGGAAGCTGATAAGAGCCGCAGAGCCCAGGTGAGGGCGGCTGTGGGGGCAGATAAATGTGAGAAGGGAGAGGAGCAGATCGGAGATAGGGAGGCCCGCGATAAGGAGGGAGATAAGGCCGGGAGGCTGGAGGGGATCCAGGAGGATGCATGACGTGCAGGGTGAGAAATGCGGGCACGGGAGGTGCAGCAGCCGGATCTGGGGTGGGAATCTGGGTCACGGGGAGCAGCCGGGCACTGGGAATGCCAGGAGAGGGTGAGGATGGTCCGGCCGGGGTGGCACCGAAATGAGGGTGGTGAAAAAATCAGGATGGGACTGCTCGGGATAAACAGGACTTTTCTCCTTCCCTCCCCAGCGTTTCCCGGTGCATCCCAGGTGGGACCGGGCCGCGTTCCTGCCGGAGAGCCTCTCCATCCCGCGCCCCACGTGGCTCCAGCCGCGCTAATTGCATTCCGCGGCGGCACTAATTGGATGAGCGCTCCCGAGCGCCGCGGATCAAAGGCGGGGAGCCCATCCATATCTGCCCGGCCCTGGATCCGATTAGCCGGGAGAAGGCATCGATCACCGCCGCCCCTCCCTGACCCAGCGGGGCCCAGCGCAGGTACCGAGCCCGCGCTGGTGGCGGCCAAATGGGATTTGCTTCCCGAAAAGGTTGGGGAATGACAAATGACGGCGGTGCCGCGTCTGCCGGGCTCTCATTCATCTCCCGGGACGGAGGCGCTGCCCCGGGATGCGGGAGCTGCCCGCGGCGGTGATCGCTCACTGTCACCGGGACGTGCCAAGTGTTAAAGACCTCCCGGCGGGGCACGGGGCGCTCGTTTGTATTCATTAGCCACCGGCTGCAGGCGGCGGCTCCAGCTCGGACAGGCTCCGAGCAGCTCCTCTGCTCCCTTCGCCCATCTCGGGGAAGCGGTGCGGGGAACTTCGTTTCTCCTCCCCTGGTGGCCCCGGGCACTTGTTGCTGCCGTCGGAGGAGCGTGGCCCTGTTTGTCCTCCGTCCACAGGCCTGGAGAAGCCATCCCGAGGGGCCAGGGTGATGCCTTAAATGGCTCCCTAGGAACAGAGAGCAGGCAGGAATAAAGGAATCAAGGAGGGATTGATTGGAAAGGCCTTCAGAGGTACACTCTGGGCTCCAGAGGCTCCTGCCTCAGTGCATCCCAACATGGACAAGGACAGCTCCCGAGTTCTTCCCACTTGGATCTCAGCATCAATTCCCCAAGCAGAAGCCAGGCAAGGATGGAATTTGCCCAAGCTTGCCCCCCTGTCCCCAAGCTTGTGGTTTGCAGTTGTTGGGCCTAGGAGGGTCTGGGTGTCCTTGGAGAGCTGGAGAGGCTTTGTTGTGTGTGTGTGAGCATGAGAGAACAGCACTGAACGAGCTCCAGGGAACTGCAGAGTGACACTGGGCAGGGCAGGGCTGGGAACAGAGAAAAGTTAACACCTAAGGCATCATCCACACCCCTGGAGAAGCCATCCCAAGGGACCAGGTGACTGCTGGGAGGTCCTGGGGATGCCTGGAGAGAGCCTGGACTTCTCTTTTCCTCTCTTTGGGCTCGAGCTGTGGCGGCCCCAGGGCTGTGCAGAGCACAGGATGCTTCATCCCCATCCCATCCCCATCCCATCCCCATCCCATCCCCATCCTGCCTCCCCTGTTTGCTCCTCTGGGATACCAAAATCCCTGGCTGAGGGCAGCGTTTGGCTCCTCAAATCCTCCTCAAACCCTCAGCTCTGACCTTTCCCTCGGCCCCACCAGGCTCCTCTGAGCCCAAGCCGTGAGTTTTCCAGCAGGCCTGGATCTCCAGGCACCTTCCTGATCCTGATGAAGGATGAGCAGCAGCCTCCAGGCTGTCCTGTCAGAACAGATCTTCCCTCTTTCCCTGCCTCTGGCTCTTCCCTCTTCTCCACAGGATAGTGATTCAGACCAGAAGGAACCCACAGAAAAAGGGAAAAAAGTGGATTTTGGGTGAATATCCTCAATATTGCCTGCTCTGAGGGTTGGAGCCTCTGGCAAGGAACGGCTGCTCCTCCCTCAGCATTCCCAACCCACCTGAAGCCAGGATTTTTCCTCCCTGGGGCACAGCTTTGGGGCTTTTTGAGGTACTGGGATTCACTTTATAGGGAGTGATCATGGGGCCCTTGGATTTATTACCCAGCCTGGCTTTTGGTGGGAATCAGACACCTCTCCATGGGCTGGAACGAGGAAAATCCCGGCTGAGATTCCTCAGGATTGAGATGTGAGAGAATCCTGGTCTTTTCCTGCCCTTGGCTCCACTGGATATGGGGCACAGCAGGAAGCTGTGGGAAGAACCCGAGCAGCAGCTGACTCCGTGCCCCTGGATTGGAACTGTGGCTATTGGAGGTGGAAATTCCCAGCTGGAATTTCCTCGGTGGAAATTTCCTTGTTTCTGGGCCCGGCATCGCGGCCTGGGCTCTGAAACCACTCCGGTGCCTCTTTCTGGGAACAGACTGGGATAGGTCTGGGATAAGTCCCCTTAAATCCATCTGCTCCGAGGGCAGGATGTAGGGAGAGGCTGGAAAAATGGGATTTTGGGGCAGAGCATGATCCAAGAGCCTGAGTCCATGAGCTGAGCATTCCCTGGGTGATGCCCAACGCCATCCCACTCCCTGCCCAGAGAGATCCTGCCCCAAGGAATCCTCCTTTTCCAATCTTCGAGGCAATGAGGGATGTAAAACTCCAACAGGGAATTCAGTCCTTGGTGGGATTGGTTGGGAATGCTGTTGCTTCACGGGCCAGACCCCATGCCCAGCTGGGGGAGGTGATCCAAGTGTCCTGGCGCCTGGAGTGTGGATCCCGTTGGATTCTCCGTGGCTCAGCGGAGGGAGAAGGTTCCCTCGGGGCAGGGGGCAGAGGGAGGGATCTCAGCAGCATTCCCAGGCAGGAGGCTGCAATCCCTCAGGCGTGCGAGCTGTGGGAAGGACAGGAATTCCCAGGTGGAAGGGTGGCTACAGCCAGTCGGGGGTGAAAAATCCTCCTTTATTGTCTTCATGGAATCGTGGAATGGTCTGGGTTGGAAAGGACCTTGAAGCCCATCCCATCCCAACCCCCTGCCAGGGACAACTTCCACTCTCCCAGGTTGCTCCAGGCCCCATCCAAGCTTTTGTTTCCAAGGGTCTGGATTCACCTCATCCATCTCCAGCATCCCTGGCAGTGGCCAAGGCCAGGCTGGACACTGGGGCTCGGAGCAGCCTGGGACAGCAGGAGGTGTCCCTGCCCATGGAATGGCTGTGGAATGGGATGGGATTTAAGATCCCTTCCATCCCAAACCATTCCGTGATTCCGTGGTTGGTTGGTTGGGAGGGAAAACTCCAGACAGAAGGGACGCAGATCCAGCTCATCCCTAAGGGAATGCTGGGCTCTCAAGGTCACCTCCTGGGCACTTTGGCATCAAAACCCCGCCGTGGCCACCAAGGTGGGCAGAAAATCCCCGTGAACAACAAACCCTGGGCACGATCCCACCCATCCCAGACCCCGGGAGCAGTGGAGTCACAGCTTTCCCACCCGGCTCCGGTGTTCCCTGGATCTGGGAGAGGTTTGGGAGCTCTGTCTGCAGCAGGCGAGACCAGCTCAGGGCCTGTGGGGACAGGCAGGGGTCGATAGGATCTGGCTGGGGTCTGGCTCCCAGGTGCTGGAAGGAGGCTTGGGATGAGAAGAACCTTTCAGGTCCTTTCCAACCCAAACCCGAATTCCGTGACTCATCCTCCGCTGGTTTCGTTGGAAACCCGTTCCCGGGGTTGGACACGGAGCAGGGGATGTGTCAGGACTGGCCTTGTGGGGTTACCGGGGTGAGATTTTCCCCACCCCTGGCTTCAGCTGGAGACCAAACCCTCAGGGCCCCGACCCCGTTTCACACCTGCCCGGATAATTCCCAGCCTTGGGATGCTTTCCTGGGGATGGGCCGGAGCAAAACCCTGGGGCTGTGTCTGTCCCGGCAAATTAAGCAGTTCCAGGCTTCAGACACCAATTATCCCCACGGTTTAATTATTAAATCATTGCCCAGGTGATTCTCGGGCACGGCTCCGGACCGTGCCTGGAGCGTTCCCGAGGGGCAGGATGGATTTGGCTCCCTGTTTTCAGGGAGGTCAGCCAGTGGGTGAAGGTTTGGCCTCGCCAGGTGTCCTCGGGGCCGGAGGGTGATCCCAGACTCTTCCATGATCCCAGACACCTCCATGATCCCGGTGAAGACATGCCACGGCCAAGCAGGCCCAGCTTTCCCAAACTCGGGTCTCCCCAGTTTGGATCGTTTCCAAACATGTGGCCCTGAATCCTTAAGGGAAAGTCATTCATTCCCACTGCAAAAAATCACTTTAATCTGCCTTATTTTATTTTTAATGTCGTCATTTTTAATTTCCAGAAGGCTCCTTTTTGCTGATGAAGGCCATGGTTGGAGCAGCTGGGACTGTCACCGGGGAAGGCTCAATTCCTGAAGAAGAGACAGTGAAGAATCCCTCATTTTTCCAGCTGATTTCCAGGGAAAGGGGGGCTTGGAGCAGCCTGGACTAGGAGAAGGCATCCCTGCCCGTGGGGTTGGAACTGGATGGGCTGTGAGGTCCTTCCAGCACAAACCACTCCATGGAAGTTGACTCCATTTCCCCAAACTGGGATCCCACAGTGCCCTGCGTCAGCTGGCACTGGAAAAATCTCCGTCGGGATCCCATCCCGCTCCTCCCCTCCCAACGCCCTCCCGCTTCCCTGGCACTTTTGATCCGCCCCGTCTGCCCGGGAGTGGGATGGGCGGGGGAGATTTGCATGCTGGAATTCCAACCAGGAAGTTCCCCGGCGCAGGAGGGGACGGATTCCGGATTCCTCCCTCGCCCTTGGGTTTGTTGTGATTTTATTTGTTTTTCCCACCATCCGTGGGGGACAATCCCCGATGGTTACCTTTCCCCGAGCGCCACTCGGGAGCAGGTGGATGCCAGGTGGGACATCCGTGACCCCGGAGTGACCCTGCCCTCATTCCCAGATGGATAAGCCGATGACTAAGGCACATCCTGGCCTTCCTGAGACACACCCAGGGTTGCTTGGCTCCCTCCTAAGTGTTATTTTCCAGCCTCTGTCTCTCTCCCCACCCTCCCGGGGAAATCGCTCCCAAGGAAAGCCGAGGGTGTTCGCTCGGGGGTGATGCTCCAGCCAGGGACAGGAGAAGCTCAGGCCAGGAACCAAAACCGATGGAGGAGGGAATTGAGCTGGGAATTGTCCAACTGTGCCTTTCATTCGGTGCCGCCGATCCCAGATTTTGGGAGCAAGGGCACGGAGGGGCTGGAGCCAGTCTGGAATTGGGCTGGAGAGACCAGAGGGAGACCTGGGAGACCTCTGGGAGACCAGAGGGGCCTGGGAATGGTGGCCAGGGAAGGGAGATCCAAAGGTTTGCAGTTGTTCAGACAAGGGAAACGTTTTCCCACGGCCTCCAAATCCATCAGGGACTTCTGCAGCGGGGAGGGCACGGAATGTTCTCCTTGTTCGCTGGGAATTGGCTGGAATTGGATCCGGAGGGGCTGGGATTGACGAGGATGGTGGGGATGTGGGGAGGTGTTGGGGCCGTGGCATCTCCAAGGTTGGAGAAGAGGGAGAACTGATGGGAAGGGCTGGAGCAGGTCAGGAGTGGGATGGAAGCTCCTCCAAAATCCATCCAAAGGCATCCTGATCCTGCTCAGCACGGGCAGGAGGCAGCTCAGATCCCCCCAGTTTTGGGGTCAGGAGGTGGTGGGAGCTGCTGCCCGGTGGGAAGCCAGGATTCCAGCTGGACTGTGGAAACAATCAGGGAATGAGTGGATTTAAATGCCCCTTTTTGGGGGTTTTCTGTCCTGTTGAATCAAACCTAGCCCTTCCCAAAAACCCTGTGGCTGGGAACAGCTCCTGAAGCAGCTCTCATTCCCACCTCTTCCCTAGGCTGTCTTCCAACAGGAATTTTTTCTTCCAAAAATCAGGAACTGAGCAGTTTTCTGCGCCTCTCCTGAACCCTGAGGCTCCCTGACCGAGGTTGGCTGTGAGGCCCTTCCAGTCTTATCTCAGTGATAAAAATGAGGGTCCTTCTGTCCCCCGGTGAGGGGGTTCCAGCTGGACTCCAGCCAGGATTCAACTCCCAGATTTTCCCACCTAAACGTGGCAATGCCATTCGGACACCTCGGGGGCCTGGGAGCCCACCTGGCCTCCAGCTGTTCTTCCAGGAGGATGGGATTCTCCCAGAGCTGCTGAGTTCTTGCAGTAATCCTGGGATAGCTGAGGCTGGAAAAACCCTCCAGGATCACCCATGTGCCCGATCCCCACCTCCTCACCCACACCGTGTCCAGCTGTTCCTTGGGCACCTCCAGAAATGGCGACTCCAAACCTCCCTGGGTGCTCCCAAGGCCTGACCGCCCTTTCCATGGAGAAATTCCCGCTGTTGTCCCACCTGAGCCTCCCCAGCACAGTCAGGACGATGTCCCCTCGTCCTCACCCAGGTTCCCTGGGAGCAGAGCCGACCTCCAGGTGTGGGGATGCTGCTGGCGTGGCCCCCGTGGCCTGGGGGCTGAAGGTCACTCGTGGTCAGGGAGCTGCCCCCGGCTCGTTGTGTGGTCAGCAAAGCAAATTCCTTGTTCAAACAGGCTCCTCCATGGGCAAACAGGGAGAGGGAAGGGACGAGCCCATGGAGAGGGCGGGGTGGGAGCAGGGGTGAAGCCTTCGGGGGGATGTGGTGGCCTTGGCGGTGCTGGGCCAGTGGTTGGGCTCGATGGCCTGGGAGGTGTTCCCACCTAAATTGTTCCACGACTCCTTCGCCGGAGCTGTGGGGTGGGAGTTCTGTCCAGCCTCCTATCCCTGTCCGTCGTCCACCCCTCTTTCCTTGTGTCCTGGCACAAAACTCCTCGTTTCCACGAATCCCAGAGCTGCAGAATATCCCACGTTGGAAAGAACCCCAAAGAGATCATGGATCCAACACCAGCCCTGCCCAGACCCCCCAACAACCCCACCCTGTCCATCCCTGGCCCTGCCCAAACGCTCCTGGAGCTCTGGCAGCCTCAGGGCCGTGCCCATTCCCTGGGGAGCACCCTCTGGATGAGGAATCTTCCCCTGAAAACCAACCTGACCCAGCTCCAGCTCATAAAAATTCTGTGGTGTCCTCCAGTATTTCGCAGGATGAAGGCAGGTGAGAGAAGAAGGAAGGTTTTTGTTTGTTGTCTCTCATTTCTCCGATCCTGAGGTGGGACTTTGGGTACAAGAAGGACTTTTTTTGTGGATTTCTGCTGTGATTTGGACATTTTCAGGCCTGGGGACTTTTTTGTGAGTCCAGAGCAGAGCCCAAACCTGGCTAAGGATGGATGAGTGAGACTTAATGATGTTGCTTGGGTAATTAGACAAAAACAGCTCCTTACCAGGCACAGGGAGGGTTGGGAAGGCCAGAGCTGATGTGGTTGTTAATCCCATAAACCAGGGAAAATCCAGGCCATAACTCCTGTGGGAGCAGCCTGTAAAATGCTGGGAGAGCAGCACTGCTCCCAATCCATCATTTTTAGTGCCAGAATTCCCTCCTGGATTCGTTTGCTCCTCTCCAGGGGGGAATTCGCTGCTGGGGACAGGGACAGTGTGGCAGAGGGGTCACCCCTGACCCCACACTTTTGTCACCTCAGCTGGGGCCGGAGCCTGGAGCGTGGCTGAGGATCCCCACATGAAATCGAGGGGGAAAAAACATCGGAGAAAAATTATCCCAAAGAAGATCTGAAGAAATAACACCCAATTCCCTCATTCTTGGGAAGCTGGTGCTCTGAGGACTCCAAATCCTCCTTCCTCCTCTGCTTGTGAGTGAGGGACTCATCTCGCCCAGATTTAGATCCCTGGAACCTTCCCAGAACTGGAAGATCAGAGGTGATTCTCCCACCTGGGATTCATCCATGGGATTTCAGGTGGCCGAGTCAGGGTGAGGTGACTGAGGAGGCCTGGACAGGTGAAATATCTCAGTGTCCGGCTGGGATAGATGTGTGGGAATCTTGGTGTCTTCCCAGTGAATATCCTGGCTCAACCAGGGATTTCTCCCAGCCTCCACTCCCTTTTCCCAGCCCAGAGTGGATAAGCTGAACTAAATTCCCTCCTTATCTTCTTTATTGCCATGGAATGGGGCCGTGCCAGGCCATGAGGCACTTCCAGGAGATCCATCCCATCCCAAGGTGTGGTCACTTCCATGGGAGGACAGATCCTGCCCCTCTGAGCCCTCGATCCTGGCAGGGGATGCCTCTGTCTCTGAGAGTCCCAGGGAATCCCAAAGAGCCCTCCAGGATGGGATACCTCATTTATGGATCCCCACAGCAGCAGTGGGGTCCCCATGTCCCTTTTCCATTGGAATTCCTCAGAGATGTTGTCCCATTCCAGGTGACATCACCTGGATGCCCAGAGACCTCCCTGCATGGATGCTGGAAGGATTCTCAGGGTTAGCTGTCGATGGATTTCAGAAGGAATTTGGAAGCCATTCCTGAGGTCTCCGGTCATTCCATGACCTCGGGGATATCCCTCATGGGAAGAGGTGTGACATCCCTGAGGACAGCAGCAGCTGGAGCTGTCCCTCAGCGTCCCTGCAAGGTTTGCAGGGTGCTTTGGGGGGGATCTGAGGGGACTGTCCATGGAAGGAAACCTTGGCAAGGGCAGGGAGGACGCAGTTTCCCAAAATTATCCCCCTTGTCCAAAGTGGGACCTCTAAACGGACAGTGCAAGTTGGGAATGCCGGGATCTGGGACGGGGGTTGAGCTTCGGGAGCAGAGTGTTTTTTATCCCTTTAAGATCCCCAAGCCACGGATCATGGAATCATGGAATGTGCTGAGTGGGAGGGGACCCCCGGGATCATTGAGTGCAACTCCTGGCCGTGCAGGGGATCATTCCCAAGTCTCCCATTCCACCTTCTGCCTGTCCAACAGGCCTCCTCCTCTTTAATCTCCCTGCCTGATGGGATCTCCTGGCATTAATTCGCTTTCCATTAATTCGCTTTCTCCTTGTCTCTCCCACTGCTCTCCCAGAGCTCTGCTTCCACGGAGAAGCAGAGAGAAGGGAAATCCCCCCAAAATCCCATTTCTCCCTCCGCCCGGGGCAGGTGCTGAGTGGGATCCCAGCCCTTGGCTCGGGTGTGTGGGCCGGGAATCCAGGGAAAAAGGGAACAGTAGCTTTTTCTCTCCCCGGCGACGCGGTGATCAGAGGAGCTGGCCAGAGTCCTAATGAAGATAAATGGGTATTCCCACTCCTCCGGCTCTTCCAGCTTTTATTGATGGGCTGCGGGGTGAAAGGCGAGGGCCGGAATGTTCATTCCAGCCGACGTCACGGGCCGGGGCGGAGGGGAAGGTGTAGGGAAAAAAACGCCTGGTGCCGGGAAGTTCCTCCGCTCGGCTTTACAAGGCCTTCTCCATTCCTTCCCCATCCATCACCTCCCGGGATCCCTTTGTAAATGCAAATTGCACTTTGATGGGAATAATGCGCCATTAGTGTCGGGTAATGGGGAGGGTGATTTTAACGCCATCCTTCTTCACCTAAGGCACCGAGGAGCTTCTCCGGGGCTGTGTATCAAAATCCCATCTGAAACCGGGCTCCTCCCGTGCCCGGCCTCGGCGGGAGCTGGGATGGTTTTTTGTTTTGGGGCTCAGGATTTTTGGGATGGTTTTCATTTGGAGCTCGAGGACTCTGGGATGTTTTGTATTTGGGGCTTGGGATCCTTGTGGTTCGGAGTCGGGGATTTGCGGGGCAGCCTGAGGGCTTGGCCCCAGTAATGAGAGCTCCCCTTCGACCTGGGACAGGGGGTGATGGGAATAAACTGGAATGAGGGAGAATGAGATTGGATTTGGGAAGGAATTCCTGGCAGGGAAGGTGATGAGGGACTAGGCTGGAATTGCCAGAGCAGCTGTGGCTGTCCCTGGATCCCCGGGAGTGTCCAAGGCCAGGTTGGACACTGGGGATGGTGGGAACTGTCCCTGAACATGGATGGGGTGGGAATGGGATGGGATTCCAGGTCCCTTCCCACCCAAAACATTCCAGGATTTCTGGAGGCCCTGTGCTCTGGAGGCAGCCTGGGAGAGCTGGGAATGTTCCCCTGGAGAAGGGAAGGCTCCAGGGAGAGCTGGGAGCCCCTGGCAGGGCCTGAAGGGGCTCCAGGAGAGCTGGAGAGGGACTGGGGCCAAGGCATGGAGGGACAGGAGGCAGGGAATGGCTTCCCAGTGGGAAAGGGGAGCTTGGGCTGGGAGGTTGGGAAGGAATTGCTGGGGCTGGGAGGGTGGGGAGGGGCTGGGCTGGAATTGCCAGAGCAGCTGTGGCTGTCCCTGGATCCCTGGGAATGTCCAAGGCCAGGTTGGACATTGTGGCTTGGATCCATCTGGGACAGTGGGAGCTGTCCCTGCCCCTGGCACGTGGGGAACTGGATCATCTTTAAAGTCCCTTCCCACCCAACCCATTCCATGATTCTCTGACAAGGCTGTCCCAGACTGGAATACCTGGATCCAGTGGGAGGCATCACCTGCCTCCTTCCCAGTTTTCCACGTGGGGCAGCCCCAGCTGGGATTTTTGGGGGCTGAGATCCCTCATCCCTTGGAGCTGTTCCTTCCCAGGCTCTCCCAAGTGCTCCCAGCAGGAGTGAGCCTGTTCAATCCCACCAAACCCCTCTCCCATGGGATGGAGCACTGGGATGGGCAGAGCAGCCCCTCAGATCCCTGGGGTATTCCTGCATCACCAAATGGATTTTCCTCCTGTCCCAGCCCGAGCTCTCCCTCCCAGGGTCAGCAGCAGCAGCAGCTCCGGCGCTGAAATCGCTTAAAGCTGCTGTAAAATTCCAGAAAAAAGGAACATTTGGAGGCACTGGGATCCCCCTCCACACTCACACTTTGGGAGGTCAGAAAAAAAACGGCTTTGAAGTGTTTAAAAGCAAATCTGGGGCCTCGTTCATCTTCATTAATGAGATATTTAACCAGGCCCTTTTAATAACTTTTTGATGCCTGTGCCAAGTGAAAAAATAAAGAAAACATTTTCTGCCTAAAAGACTTGGAGTTTGGTCTCTTTGCTGATTAAAAGACCATTATGCTCCGTGTCTCTTCCCACCTTAATCCCTAAATCCTGGTCTTTTTTTCTCTCCCAGGTATCATCATCATCATCACGTTCCCTCGGAGCAGCTTCTCCACAGGCACCACCGGGATTTGTGCCGGTGAGGTCGGGGAAAGGAGGTGACTTTTATCTTCTCTCCCAGGTTTCCCACAGGGCTTCCACGCAGGATTGAATCCCCTGGAGAAATCAATCCCACCGGATCCCTCTTCCTACCTGCTTGGGGGTGGATTACTCCCTGAGCTGGAGCTGATTTTCTCCAGGAAGGACTGGAAATCAGAACCATCCGGGAGCATCAATCCTTCCCGAAGGATGGCTCCCAAGGTGTGGCCCTCCGGCACATTCCCAGCGGAGCTGGAATATTTAGAGCCAGTCGGGAACATCTGAGCGAGCCCCAGCGTGGCTCTTCTGAACTCTGGGGTGGGAACCACCAAGTTTGGGGGTGCTTGACTCCCGAAATGAAGGATTTGGAGAGGGAGAAGTCCTTTCATAAATCGACCGTGGAGAACAAAGGGAGGGAACATGGAAAGCAGAGGGGACTTCCCTGTTTCTCGAGGAGCAGAAGGAGAGGGATGGGAAAAGCAGCATCGTTAAAGTGAAATCCTGACTGGAACGACAAAAGGAAAAGAAATTAAAGCCAGATTTGTTCCCCTGGGCCGGAGGAAGGAGGATCCCGTTGGATTTGTTCCTCCTTTCTTGTTTCCTTCAAAGCCAGGAGATCAATTGCGGGCCTTAATGAGAACCGTCTCGTGCCAGAGGTGGACAATGGAGCGGGACAGGGACGTCCCGGGGATTTTACGGCAGCTCGGAGCTTTGGGATCCATCCCTGGAAGGGCCAGCCCATCCCTGGCAGTGCCAGCCTGTCATCCGAGGGCTTTGTGAGTATCCCAGCACTGAGCCTGAGCGGGAGAACTGGTGGCAATTCCCAGCCCTGATCCTGGAGATGAGTGTCCGTGGGTTCATCCTTGGTAACCCATCCATGCTGGGATCTGGGATCTGGGATTAGGATCTGGTTTTAAAACCCCCATCCTTGGGCAGTTGTGCTTTGTGATTATCCCGGAGCTGAGCCTGAGTGGGAGCACTGGTGACATTTCCCATCCCTGATCCTGGATATGAGTGTCCCTGGGTTCATCCTTGGTCACCCACCCATGCTGGAATCTGGGATTAGGATCTGGTTTTAAATCCCCCATCCCTGGGAAGTTGTGCTTTGTGATTATCCCAGCACTGAGCCCGAACAGGAGCACCGGTGCCAATTCCCATCCCTGGTCCTGGAGATGAGTGTCCAAGGGTCCCACACCCATCTTTTGATCTGGAAATTCAGGATCAGGACCTGGTTTTAAATCCCCCATCCCTGGGAAGTTGTGCTTTGTGATTATCCCAGCACTGAGCCTGAGGGAGCACTAGTGGGAATTCCCATCCCTGATCCCAGGGGATGCATTTCCAGGGCTCCATCCTTGATCCCACACCCATCTTTGGATCTGGAAATTCAGGATCAGGACCTGGTTTTAAATCCCCCATCCCTGGGCTCTCAGTATCCTGGAGCTGAGCCTGAGCAGGGAGCACTGGTGGCGATTCCCACCCCCAGTCCCAGGGGATGAGTATCCAAGGTCCATCCTCAGTCCCACACCCACGCTGGGATCCAGAAACGTGGGATCCGGATCCGGTTTTAAACCCAGGTGTGGGATTTAAACCCAGGAGAGATGGAGGGTCTGTGCTGGCTTGAGTTGAGGATCTGAAGAGCATCTGCTCCCGTGGGCATTCCCTGTCTCCCCTGGAGCTCTCCAGGAGTTCCAGCACGTTCTTTGGGACACTCTCCCAGCCAGGTTTCCCAAGGAGGAGCTCTCCTCTCCCTTCCTGTGGTTGGATGCTCCCAGGAGCTGGATGCTGGCAGCCAAATATTTATGGAATGACCCAAGGCCTCAGGTCGGGGCTCCAAATCCCTCCAAAAGCCACCAGCAGCTCCGAAAATTCCAGCACCCATCAGAGCAGAAGTCTTGGCACCTAACAGACACCCTCTGGAATGGGAGGGAGCTCCCAGGGTACCCAGCAGGTTCCATGATTCCTCACTGGGATTTTCCCCATCCTCCTGCTCAGGAGGCCATGTCCAGCCGGGATTCAAGTGGAGGAGGATTTGGGACACTGATCCCACGCTCAGGGTGACCTCGGGTGCAGAGTTTCTCCCAAAATCCAAGGAGGACTCGCTGGGATGAGCCTTGAAGGGAGAAGGTCAGGAAACCTCTTTGGGAGAGTGTCTTGGCCCTCTTGGAGACCCTCAGGGAGATGGAAATGGCTTCAGGGAGATGGGAATGGCCTCAGGGAGATGGAAATGCCCTCAAGGAGATGGAAATGGCCTCAAGGAGACAGGAATGGCCTCAAGGAGACGGGAATGGCCTCATGGAGACAGGAATGGCCTCATGGAGACAGGAATGGCCTCAAGGAGATGGGAATACCCTCAGGGAGACAGGAACGGCCTCAGGGAGACAGGAATGGCCTCTGGGAGACAGGAATGGCCTCTGGGAGATGGGAATGGCCTCAGGGGGACGGGAATACCCTCAGGGGGACGGGAATACCCTCAGGGGGACGGGAATGCCCTCAGGAAGTGAACTCTCCACTCACGCCAGCACCGACGCCGCATCTCCCAGGCCAAGGCAGGAAGGACGCAGCAGGAGGGATAAAATTCCCGATCCTCCCAGGAACCCACCCCATCTCCCTCTCCACAAGTGGCAGCAGGGACCCCAGGGATAACCTGGACTCATCCTGGCGGAGCAGAGCCTCCCAAATCCGTGCGGAGCTGCCTCTTCCGAGGCCTCCGCGCTGGACCCTGGGGATGAATCTTCTTTCAGAGAGAATTCTTTGCTCTGTCACCCGATCGGCCTCGATCCCTGGAGCTCCAGCGGGAGAGAGGTGAGGGGGGAGGGCTCTGCTAATCACCCCGGCCTCCTAATGAATGCAAATGAGCTTCGGCTGAGGGGTTTTGTGCGGGTACGTTCCCATTCCCAAATAGGAACAACTTCCTGCCTGGATCCCGGATCTCTGGGATAAGGATTTTGTTCTGGGGGTGTCCTCATCTGGGTTGTTTGAGGCTCTGTTGGGGATTTATTCGGGTTGAGGATGCTCAAAGGGGGAAACAGCTCCTGGTAATCCTGCACCAGTGCCCCACTTATTCCTTAAAATCCTGATTTCCCTTCCCGGAATATCCAGGATATTCCATGCAGGAAAATAGGGATTTACCTCTTAAAAAAACCTCCTGATTTCTCTTCCCATCACCAATCCGGGGATATTCTGGGAAGGAAAATGTGGTTTGCCTTCTAGAAAACTCCCATTTTCCCTTCCTGTCTTCAGTCCTGGCGATTCGTGTAGGAAAATGGGGTTTACCTCCAAAAAAAACCTCCTTATTTTTCCTCCCATCACCAATCCGGGATATTCCATGTAGGAAAATGAGTTTTGCCATGTAGGAATCCCGAAAGCGGCTCAAATTAAATATGAATTTATTTCCCTGATTTTTAACTGGGAGCATGGATTGATTTTGATTTTAATGAAGTTTTCCTAAAAAAGAGGGGAAGTTTCTGCGAGCTTTCCTGAAAATAAAGGAAATTTCAATGATTTTTCCTTAAAGGAAAACTAAACCCTGTGAGAGGAACGGGAAAACCTCCCCGGAGCTCTGTGATCCCAAGGATGAGCTGGGGAAACCTTCCCTGTGTGTTTTGGGAGATGGAGGAAGCCAGGAGTGATATCCCAAATTATTCCACGGATTTCCACGGGGCCCTTGCGTTTCCTTGGAACCAGTTCGGAAGATCCGGAGCGGTTCTGTTGGAAAGGGGATTTTTGGGAAGGAACTTCCCCAAATGGTGCTCTCAGCTTCATTCCACGTCCCTAAGGGAAGTGGAAAACTCCCCAGAACTTCCCCAAAGCAGGAAAAATTGGATCGGGAAAACTCTCCTTTTATTCTTCTTCCCCAACCCTTCCCTCACTCACAAACTTCCCTCTCTTTTTCTGGGAGTGGAGAAGAAAATCCCTTCTTCCTTCGATAAAAATCCCATGAATCCCACACGGAACAGGCTCCCATCTCTTCCCAATCCCACTTTTCTGGGCCACCTCAGAGGGACATCCTTGGTCCAGGGCCTCATCCCAGAGGTTTTTCCCGGTTTTTGAGGTTCCTTGCGCTGTGGGAGGGAGGTGCTGGAGGCTGGGGGTGCTCTAGGGGGAGGGGAGCAGAAATTTGGGCTATTGGAGCCAAAAAAGGGGAATTTTAAAAAGATCCTGAAGGGAAAAAGGGAATTTCAGGAGTCCTGGAGGAAAAAGGAGCCCCGGGTTGATCTCCAAGGGCACCGAGCCCTCAGCTTCGGCAGCAAATCCCGCATGGAATTCCCTCTGGATGTGGCTGGAGCTTGGGGTTTGGATTGGTTCCTTTCTTTCCTTTTCTCCCCCCTTTTTCCCTGTTTTCCTGATGGGTTCAGTGAGGAAAACTGTCAGGATTCAGGGATGAGAGAGGAGCCACAGGCAGGGGAAACGTGCTCGACTCCAGCCTTGAATCTCCACTTGGATTCAAAACCTCTTTTCCCAAGGATTTGGGATGAGCTGGGAGGAGGGGTGGGAGCAGAGAGGTGGGAAGGGAGCAGGTGGGAATCTTTAAGCACGGGGAGAAGGGTGAAAATTTGGGATAAGGGGATAAATCCCAGCCCCATCCGCAGGAAGGAGATCCTGGTCTGGGAGAGAGCAAACATTGGGATATTCCTGTTCTGTGGATCCTTGGAGTCACCTCCTTATCCAGGTGTTATATTCCAATATTTGGGATACAAATAATCTCCTAAGAACGACTCCAAATCCCCACATTTTTAAAATATCCATAAATCCCTCGCTCCCTCCTTCCCTCCCTGTCCTGCATTCCCTGGAATTTTGTGTTGGGAATGAAGGGAGAAACCTCCCTGGGGTTTCTTTTCCTTCCGGAGCCGGGGAAGAAGTTTCTTTGGAATTTTCTCCACGGGCTGGAGAAGAAAAGTGGCCAAAATCTTGCAAACCCCTCACATCCCACCCTTTTTTTGGGGAATTATCAGAGAGCCAGGCCAGGGAAAAGCCAGAGGGGCTGGAAAAAGGGCAGGAATTTGGGAGGGTGGCTTTGCTGGTAGCAGATATAAAAAAATAAATAAGGAAGCTTTGTTGGGAAAACTGGGATAAATCCCAAGGAATGCTGGCAGGTTGGGAATTAAAGGGAATTTTTTTTTATTTTTTAGGGAATGCTTGGCAGAAAAAGGGAGATAAATGATCTGAAATAATTCACATTAAAAACAAAAATTGGGGATGCTCAGGAAAAGGATCTCTTCTTCCCAAGGAGAATTCCAAACTGAGAGGCCTCAAGGAAAAACTCTGGATACTTGGGATTATTGGCAGAAAACATTCCCGGTTCCACCCCCACTCATCTGACCCAGAAGTGAGGAGAAAATCCTGCAAAATTCTCCCAATTGGGAAAGAAAAAAAAAAATGGGATCAGGAGCTCAAAACTTCCTCCGTGCAGCTCCCACGGAGATCTCTCCTGGGAATTTGGGATTTGGGATGCTCCGAGGAGCTTTTGGCCACTGGACTATTGCCTTGGGATTGGGTTTGGAGAAGGGATGGAAGGATTTTGAGGAGGAAAGTGCCGGAGAAGGGATTGGGGATGGGGAATAAATTGGGTTGGGATGAGCCCGAAGTTGTCCCTGGAGCATCTTCCCGAGGGCCCATCCGGAGCTCGGGATCGGAGCAGCCCCAGCCCGGCCACTTTGGGCTTGTTGAGAGATAAAAAGTTGAGGTTTTGGGGGTTTATTGTGGTTTTTTTGGGGTTTTTGATGGGGTTTTGATGGGGTTTTATCCGTGGCTCCACCAGCATCCCCCCTCTCCCGGCGCCTGCAGCGGGCCCAAGGCGCGTCCCCGCTCCCGGGGAGAAGGCGGATGCACAAAAAAAAAAGGGAGGAATATCAAAATGATCTCGCTTCTGTCTCTCCTCGGTCTCGGACGGAACAAAGGACAGATGGGAACAAGAAAGGAAGGAAAAAAACATCACCTGTTCCCATCCAGTCCTGGAGCGATCCGGTCATTATCTCGGAGCTTCACATTTCCAAAGGGGCTTCATTTTCCTTTGAAACACTGGCATTTTGTAAAAAAAAAAAAAAAAAACACAAAAAAAACCAACAAAACAAAACAAAAAACAGGAAAAAAACACCGAAAAACCTCAATTTAAGCATTTTCAACCCCCCCATCCCACCCAGCAATCCAAAGGGATTTTTTTCCGCGCTTTTCCCACAGCCCCGAGTTTAACACCTGGGGAAAAA